>ML367481.1:18265-47663 GCA_005239505.1 Nicotiana paniculata
TATATATATATATATATAACGCGGTTGTAAACCGCGCTATACTTTAACAACCAAAACACCGTTAAAGTATAGCATGATTTAAAACCGCGTTATACATATATAGCGCATGTATAAACCGCGCTATACATAGTTGATTTGACGGATATGTACAACGCGCTATATATATAACGCGATTTTAAACCGCGCTATACCTATATAAATAGGGGCCGTTCTTCTTCCCACGATCAGAAGAACCAGACGCCCTTTATTAAAAAAACCCAACCAGATCGGTGCCCCCCCCCCCCCCCCCCCTTATTTTTCTCCAAAAAAAAATTATAGTGGGTCCCATCCGCCGTACACAAAGATAAGAACGTAGGTTCCACATCCTAGCAAAGCATTCTATTATTGTGGTTTCACCTTTTCGGAGTCTAATTTTCAACTAATCGACTTTTCGAAAACATAAATTGAGGTATTCCGATTTAGTTTATGTCGAACCCGGTATAATAATGCATATTAGTTGTGTTGAATGCGTTTTGTTTTATTTTGTGTTTTGTTTGCGAAACTAGTATGTTTATTTATCCGGACTAAGATATTAGTGTTATAAAAAATATGTAAAAATCGACAAATTATTTTTTTTTGTTAATAAAAATGTTAATAAATATCTTTTACTGTTTTATATGTATTTTCGCGAATGTTCTGTGATTAAAATGTATTTGTTGTTTATATTAAGTTTACATTATTTATTTGCTTAAAGACTAGTGGCCTCTTAGAGTAGTAAAATGTAGAGCCTTTTAACGTAGTAAAAGAATTTAGAGCCTTTTAGCGTAGAATCTCTGTAGTTTACGTATCTCTTATACTCTGTCCAATTTACAAAAAATAATTATTTAATTAAAAAACAAACAAACAAAATTATGAAAATATTAAAATTGACACACATAAGAATTCATGATAGCTTGGTGTTACTGGGCCTCAAATATCGAGTTTGGAACCCATAGGTATATACTCAGTCAAATTAAATAATTAAAAAAATAAAACAAACACAAAATTATAAACATATTGAAATTGACACACATAGGAATTCACGGTAGCTTGGTGCTAATAGGCTTCAAATATCGAGCCTGGAACCCATAGGTATATACTCTGTCCAATTTACAAAAATTAATTATTTAATTTATAAGATAAACACACAAAATGATAAAAATATTGACACACATAAGAATTTCATTATAGGTTGGTGCTGCTGGGTCTCAAATATCGAGCCTGGAACCCATAAATATATATTCTGTCCAATTTACAAAAAATAATTTTTTAATTTATAAAACAAACACACAAAATGATAAAAATATTAACACACATTAGAATTCATGATAGGCTGGTGCTACTGGGCCTCTAATATCGAGCCTAAAACTCATAAATATATATATTCAGTCCAATTAAATATGATAAAAAATAATGATTTAATTTACATATCAAACATACAACTAATATTGTTTAATTTACAGTAGACGACATGGACGTGACATGGACGTGCCGCCTATGCATCCCGGACCTGTCTCCGATGAGCGATTAGTGTTACAGGGCAATCATAGGTCCGCCTGCGTATGAGAGGGAGAGCTACTGGACCAGACTCTCCGTGTTAGGAAAGTGGACGACTTGTGGGATTTTATGAGGGACAGAGTTCTCCATCCCCGTGTAGTCCAGCGCCTGCGGGATACGGGCTACTACATTTGAGATCGGGCAGCTGCAGCTCGACTGGTCTTTGATCACCGGCCCTGATAGAGCGGTGGTGACCGGAGACACACACTTTCCACCTGCCCATTGATGAGGCCACCATCACGCTGCAGGACGTGGAGGTTTTATATGGGCTGCCCGTTGATGGACTGCCAGTTGCATTGCCTCAGGGAATGAGAGTGATGCCGCGTGGAAAGTATTTGGACATGCTGCTGCAGTTCACTGGCTTTATGCCACAAGAGGAGATGCATACTCAGGTGCCAGTCGTATGAGTTTGACAACTATTAGACATCATTTGGAGATATTGCACCCCGACATCACCGGCGAGACAGATGATCTACATATTCACCGATATACGAGGTTGCTGCTGCTCCTTTTGTTTGGTGGGGTCTTATTCCCGAACACTTTGGGGAACCTAGTCAGCTTGCGATTTCTTCATCATCTTCAGTTGGTAGATGATTTACCTTAGTATAACTGGGGTGCTGCTGTTCTCGCCTACATGTACATGCATCGGTGCCGGGCGAGCATGGGCGCCCAACATTGACATATGTGGATTTCTACCGCTTCTACAGGTGACAACATATTCGAACACCTCTGTTCATTCCTATCCAATTCTATCGAGTCAAAATTTATCTTAAACTTTACGTCAACTTTGTATGTTAGGTTTGGGTCTGAGAGTGGTTCCTGCAGTTGCAACCACCTCTACCACCATTACAGCCAGATGTACCATCTCCATTTCTCCCTCTATCTAGGAGGTGGGTTCTCTGGCTTGGATATGTACGAGATTACGATGCTCGGCATAATCTCCCCTTCTGCAGGGATGTGTTGGATATGCTGGAGGGAGCACAGGTAAATATGTACCTAAACTTACTTGGTATAGCTTCACATGTGTTGCGCATACTAACGTTTTCTATTGTTATTTGATAGTTCATCTGGACGCCATACATCGACGACTTGATAGGTGGCGCTCGGCCGACAGACTGATTTGGAGCACTTCCGTCCGGCTTATGTGCCTCGATATTGTGGAGTATCATGCCACGGAGCGGGTACTTCGACAGTTTGGCCGTCCGCAGTATATACCGAGGGGGCCTACATGGGAGACTACACATTATCAACGGGATGATCGTTCTAGGGTGGACGACGCACATGTAGCATGGCTAGAGGCGCAGGTCCATACTAGGGACCAGCGAGCTGACCTGATTCCACCTCCCCCTTCACTGATCAAGACATAGACTATTCAGCTCTATATGCCTTGGTACCGCCACGTTACCCAACTTTTTGTTGGGAATCCCATTTATCAAGCTGGCGGTCTGTACGTTCCATATGCCGGGCGGCACGAGGCCCTGGTATGTTTTCTGTTAATTATATAACTGTAACTTAGTGCAATATCTATAGTTTGTATTTTATACGTTGTGCAGGCTATTGGCCTACATCTATTCTACTAGCCGGGACTGCAGATGCAACAACATGCCGACGAGGGAGTGGCCGCTTTGCATGATTATGGCCGGCAGGTTGCAAAGCTGGCCGCCAGCCCGGGAGGGACAACGCTTGGAACATGACCCTGCTTATATGGCTCCAGAGCAGTACCAGTGAGGCAGGGGTGCCCCACGAGGCAGGGGTGCCGCACGAGGTCGTGGTGGGCGGCGAGGAGGTGGTCCGCAGCAAGGGGCGTGAATGCCTCTGTTGATGATGTTGATGCTGATCTGCCGGGTGACCTACATGAGCCGCATGAGTATCCTAGCAGCATGCCGTCATACAACCTTGGTATGCAGCTCACTCCAGGGACTTCGCAGGTGACCCCGTCAGGTCTATTATTGATCACGGGCACAGACCTTACCGGAGAGGATTGGGATTCATACTTTCCAGGCCCATCGACCGCTGCTCAGGATAGGCTGACCCGATATTTGGTTAGTGGGCGCCGGCTGAGCTATGGCTCATCATCACATGCGCATGTATGATTTTATTAGTATTAAATTTAAATTTGTTTTTACTTTTCTCATTTATTTTTCATAACTTTATTAATTTCCTTATTAAGGCTTCATCCCCACCCGTCACGGAGGCCCCTTCGTGCGATGCTGACATTGTTGCGACCGATGATTTTATTCAGGAGCCCGACGAGACCATGGTAAGACAATCTAAATTGTTGTGACTTAATATATACTTTCCTATACTGAGCTGACTTATTCTTCTATAGGTTTCTACGGGACCGACGACCCCCTCTACCGACCCTGCCAGCACCACTGATGATCATGCTGCAGCGCATCCTGCTATAAAGAGGCGACGTGACGAGGATGATCTCGGTAGCATTGCCGGGCGGGATGGGATGCGCCTCAGGCCAGCGGCTGCGTTGAAGCACATAGGATATGGGACACATTGATTTTTTCTTGTGTATTTTATGTAAATGTTATTTTATGTGAATAATAACAACAATTTTTATGTTTACATAATATGCGCATTATGTTTTTATTTCCCCATTCCTTCTTTATTTTAACACTACAACACAAACACAAACATAACAACTTAACATAATTTAGATTCAGTACAACTAATGAAAATACATGACACGAGAAACATAAAGATAAAGTAGTACACTCAACACATACATGTCATTGTCTAGTCACTGTCGCATGTTATTTTCTGCTCCAACCACTTAAATTTATCTTCCAGATTATTTTATCCAATTCTGTCTCTTTCAGTTTCTCTTTCAACTCCGCAATTTCTCGTTTATATTCTCTTTCTCTTTCATATTCCCACTGTTTTAAGGTCAAATTATGAAGAAACTGCAAAGATTATTTATAGCATTACTGATTACAGGGATCATCAATCCATACCTCAAACTATAAAACTTGTTCACACACATCCAGTAGCGGCGTCCAACTTCACCATCATCCCAACATTCCTTCATCATGCATTTTTTTCCGCACTCGCACCTTGGTACATAAAGGCGTTCAGACATTTGTTAAAGCGTAAGAAAAAACTTTCTTTTATGGAAAGTTTTGCTATTGGTTACGCGCAGAAAATAGCTAGAATGCGGCCGTTATTTATAGGCAAGGAAACACACATAACATAGTATTTAACCGCGCTATATATATTCATATAACATAGTATTTAACCGCGCTATGCTTTGCGTGTAAAAGATTCTATCAGATACAAAATAACTTTTTCTTAGGAGGGCAGCTTTTCAGTTCGACAAGACAACACACATAACATAGTATTTAACCGCGCTACATATATTCACATAACGTAGTATTAAAACGCGCTATGCTTTGCGTGTAAAAGATTCTGTCGGATACAAAACAACTTTTTCTTAGGCAGGCAACTTTTCAGTTCGACAAGACAACACACATAACGTAGTATTAAATCGCGTTATGCTTTGCGTGTAAAAGATTCTATCGGATACAAAGCAACTTCTTCTTACGCGGGCAGCTTTTCAGTTCGACAAGACAACACACATAACATAGTATTTAATCGCGCTATATATATTCACATAACATAGTATTTAACTTAGCTATGTATATTCACATAACATAGTATTTATCAAAAATCTACCTTTAACTCAACTATTTATGAACTAGTTAATTAACTATATTCACATATTTTTCCGTTTCTTAATACAATACTATTTTTGATTACATGAACGGGAGGGACAAATGCATTAATTTACTCAACTGGAAAATTTTAATTATCAATAAGAATTAACAACAATGGAAACATAATTTTATTTGATACATCTTCCAACATAAACAAAATAACTACTTATTACAACATAAATTCATTGATAGTTGGGCACATTAGAAGAACACCCGCCACGAGCTTGATTACCACCGCCACCCAAACCAGCCGAACGACATTTTCGATGGTCGTGTCCTATTTGCGAGCATAAACGGTATCGCTAACATCCATTTGGTTCCTTATACGCGTTCTCTTCTGAATCTGTATTCGACGCAAATAGTCCTTGTTATACACCATTTTAAATGGTTCCGGCGGCCCATAATGCTCAACACCCACTGACTGCAGCTGCCCACTATAGGTGTTTAAGTAAGCAACAACACTATATTGTTTATCAACGTAGTTGGTTGGCCCTAAACCAACATGTTGAAAACACCTCATGGCATGTGAGCACGACATGTGGTAGATGGACCATTTCCCACAAGAGCACAACCTTCTAGATTCATTTATGGTATGTACATTATTCCCCCGATTTTGATGGATAGCGATGCGAACTTCAAAAATATTTCTGTCGTGATCATACTGCAAAAATGAATGCCAATGTGCTCGTCGCCTGTATTTCTCAAATCTCTTCATCGGAAATGGCTTAAATTCAACACCCCTTTCCATCAATGACGTTGCAGTTGCAGCCCTTTCAACAAGCCTCTTCGCCATCTGCTTGAACGACATCCGCACCATGGCAGTGACATGCAATCCTCTTGCCGACTTCAATAACCCGTTGAAAGATTCTGACACGTTTGTAATCAGAATTCCCCATCTTCTTCCACCATCCGCATGCAAAGTCTACTTGTGAAGCTCGTGTCGCATCAACCAATGATAGGCTCTCTCGTCTTCCTACCTGATAGATTCCATGTGCCTCCGAAATTTATGCTCTTGGTGGTCTGTTGCTGCCATCCACATCAAATCATGCAGGTCCTTCTTGGGATGTGCCTTCTGGAAATTGGCCTTCAAGTGCCTCACACAGTAACGGTGGTAGGCATAAGGTTCTCGCCATGCAGGCAAGTTCTCTATAGAACTTAAGATACCACCATGCCGATCAGATATTAGACAAATACCGGAACGCTGTTTGACAACGTGCTCTTTCAAATGGTTCAAAAATAACGTCCACGTCTCTTGGCTTTCATTGGAACAAATAGCAAAATCTAGAGGAAATATTTTTCCATTAGCATCTACTGCAACGACTATCAACAACTTGATATCATACTTTCCATAGACACGAGTTCCGTCTATGGATATTATCTGCCGGCAATACGGAAAACCATCAATTGTTGGTTTAAATGCCCAGAACACGTAATTGAATATATATTCTGCTTTACCAGGACTCCGCTCAAGCTTCCATTTAACAATTGCCCCGGGGTTAAAGTGTTGCAGTGCGGCCATGTACCTGGGTAGAGCTGCAAATGACTTATTCCAGTTACCATAAACAATTTCAAACGCACGTTTGCGCACGATAAATGCCTTTCTTTTGGTAATGGTATGGCCATATTCCTGGTGGACTGATGTAATGCACTCTTTGATTTGATACTTTATGGACGCTTCAAGGTGTGGAATATGGACAAGAGAAATCAAGTCAATATCCAAGTTGAAGTGATTCCCATTGAATGTGTCCATTTCACATTTGTGGGTGGGAATGTATTTACCCACTTGCCACAAACCTGTTTTCTTCTTTCTCGCACGCAACATCCAATGACAACCCAAAAACCATCTGCGGCAAACAACCTTGTATACCTCCGGAGTTGACTCCCATACCATCATCTCACGACACTCTTTCACGTTGTGCATTTTTGACCGCCTGCTTATGCGCGCTTTATCAGGAAAAAGCATGCCCTTTTCCAGCATCGTTGGTCTAGAATCATCCCACACCGCTGTCCGAATTTTATCAAAATCCTTTGTGAGAGCATCCACATCTGGCATACTTGGCAAGTTATCAAGGTAGGGAATATTCATTGAATGAAACGACACTTGGGACTCATACACTCTTGGTTTAACGGGGGGCGGAGCATACTCCCTCGTCAAATCAGGTCCTTCATTGTCATCCTCCTCATCCCCATCCTCACGAGGGAAGGGTGTGTCGTCTCCGGAATCATCGGCATTGTTTTCATAATCACTATTATTTTCCTCACTTTGTGCATCTGCCAAATCCCGATTTAATATGTCGTCTTCGGGCAATTAATTGAGGACAGGTGGTTCAACTTGCTCGTTTTCACTACACAAACAACAAAATAATAAGCTAATGAAATTAATAAATACTTTCCATATAGTTGTATCACTTCACTTACAAGTCGTAGTGTGATGGCATTCCATGATGGACAGTTCCCTGTTGGTGATGACTCCCGGATGAACCACCATGATCCAACACTCCAAAACTAGGCATATTCCAACAGGGCCTGGTTTCATAACTTGTAAAATTCATATATGGCCGGTACTCCCTATGGAATATATGAGCATTAATACAAATTCCATACAATAAAAATATACATCGTAACACAAAGGAAAATTGAAGTTTACCACTCGTCTCGTGGATTATGTAAAGCATGAGAGAAGTTATTTCCTCGCTGCTCATTCGCCAGTGGTGATAAGTTTAAATCAAGGCAAGCTCTTTCATCCGGAACCTATCTGGCAAAAACTGCTCCACAATAATCACCCGATGACTGGGGGTTATCCCTACTATGCGCAACCTCATTATTGGGAACGTCTTCAACCTTGATGTACATTCCCAACATTTTTATTACAAGAAATTCTCGGTATTCATCCGGAGTCCTCAAAAAATCTCTCATAGTTTCATCATCGTCGATGTTAAACTCGGCGTAACAAGCAACTCGTTGCGGAGTGACGGAATACAGATATCTTCTGGTTACTTTAAGGTTCACCGAATGTTTCCACACACTCATTTTATTACATAACAACGATACCAATCTATTGTACTCCATTGTAAGTGACAATTTAATATGACATTGTGGAGATAAACTATAACTCACAGAGTTATTTGCCACCACAACCTCACCCCCCTAATATAATGAAACCCTTATTTATCGCTCTTCAGACATTATGAAAAAATGCTTGAGAATTTAACAAGAAGAAAAGTTTGAACGGGAGTTAGAACATTTTTTGAATGGAAAGTTGTAAGATCCTAACGCCTTTAAATAAGGCCATCCTAGCTCGAGGGGGCTGAATTTTTGAGGTATAGCGCTCTTTTAAAGAGCGCGCTATACCCATTTGAATTATTGTTATGTCAGTTAAGCATATGAGATTTATTGGTGGGCCCACAAAAAAGGTATAACGCGGTTAAAACCGCGTTATACATATATAACACGGTTATTATGCGCTATACATATCCTTCAAATCAACTATGTATAGCGCGGTTTATACATGCGCTCTATATGTATAACGCGATTTTAAACTGCGCTATACTTTAACGGCCAAAACACTGTTAAAGTATGGCGCGATTTACAACCGCGTTATATATATAATAGTCACTTTTTTTACACACATTTATGTCACACTTGTCCAAAAAGACCACATTTAGGTTTCCGACTCCTCTTTAGCTACAGTTTAAAATGTATTTACTTTTTAGCCACTGCTTATTAAACTTTTACCCGCCCGGACGAAAATACACATATACTAGACATTTGTGCTGTGTAAATATTAAGGACATGGTGTTCTTAACTTCATGATGTTGTGTAAATATTAAGGACAAAGTATCCTGTATTTACACCTTCCGTTGTTAAATTTTAGCACATCATGTCCTTAACTTCATATGTGCAGTTTAAATGTTAAGCACACGACGTCCTTAACTTCATGCGCACAGTGTAAATGTTAAGGACACCATGTCCTTAATATTTACACAGAACTCATGAAGAAAGGGTAACAATGTCTTTTCGTATTAATTTTAATAAAGTTATGGCTATTTTTGTTCAGCATTAAAAATACCGAATAAAACTAAATATCACGTTACAAAGTGGCTATCCCACGCCATTTCTACGCTAATCGGACACTGTTATAAAATAAAGATTAGAAAGCAAATAAAGTAGAAAAATTTTATACCAGTCTAGTGATACTCTTAACATAGTGTGATTATTTGTTTTGGGTTAAGGCCGCACGACTTTCCCCAAAAGTCTCGCATCACTAATAGATACTTACACTTTAGGGAAACTTTAAGAAATGATTATTGTTTGGAGGCTTATTGCTAGACGTAGCTATAATTTAGCTAATTATATTTCGTATCCATGGGAAGTATGTTGATGTATTCAATTCGGTTGTACATATTATATTCAATTCAGATGTATTCGTTCTTATATATTTTGCATTGTATTCAATTTCACTGTATTGAATTCGGTTGTAAACAACAAAAAATTAAGAAATATAGTGTATACCATTCTATTCAATTCGGCTATATTCATTCTTAACTATCCGCTCTACTGCATCGTTAAAACACGTCAGTGTGATGCAACGTAGCACTATCCTATCTTCGAGCTTCATTTGTGCGAGAACTCGAGGATGGATAATGCACGCGCCGCTCCCATCATCGACCATAATATGTTTTACGTCAGTATCTAAGATGCGTAAAATAATAACAAGGGCGCCATAATGAGGAAAAACCAAACTGCAGGTATCCAACTCAATGAAGATGTTACTCTCGTCGAGTTCGTCATACCGTTCATGAGCGATTGACTGTTTCAACTTGTGGGTGGTTGTGAATTTTACGTTGTTGATTGACGCGTCGTCGCCTCCTCTGATGATCATTTGGATGGATCGAGCTGGGGAGGGCAGTTTTGGTGGACCCTAATGTTGTTCGCGCCCTCGAGCAAAGTTTGCCCTTCTTCGTTCGCTCAAAGTTCTTCCAGATGTCCTTGGTGAATCATGTTCACGACCTCTACCTTAGAGCGATGCAGTCCTCGGTTTTGTGGCCCCGTTCCTGGTGGAATTTGCAGAGGTCGTTTGACTTTCTGGTGTTTGGGTCGTACCTCATCTTCTGCGGCCATTTCACTTTTGGGCCGAGCTTCTCCAGGGCGTAGACTATTTCTGAGGGAGAAACACAGAAATTGTGAGCAGATAGTAGTGGTGGCATACCTCTTTCGTTTCGGTGAGTCCCTGTTTGCGGTATAGATGGACCGTCATCGTGATGGGGAGGCAGTATGACGGCGACTCTGACATATGGTTGATGCCTTTCACGCTTGGGGCGCGGGCCTGCATGGTCCCTTCAACAGTCATTTCTACGGTCTTTCCTAGATTCCATTTGGACTGAGGTCAACCGTGGAGTTGGCCCGTTGAGGTCATCCTCGTCAGCTCGTACTTCGGCGCAGTAGGCGCTGTGTATCTCGTCCCAAGTGGTTGGTAGGTATTTCATGAGTCGGCTCAGCAATTTTCTGGTTGCCCTTGAACCGCTCCTGTTTAACCTATTTCGGAAAGTTGCTACTGCCATCCCCTCTGATACATTTGGTAGAGTCATCCCCATATGGTTGAATCGGGCGAGGAAATCTCTTAGTCCTTCACCGAGTGGTTGTTTAATGGCAAATATGTCATTCACCCTCGCCTCTGCTTTCTTAGCCCCAACATGGGCAATGACAAAATTGTCGGCCATTTCCTCGAACGTCTCTATGGGGCGTGCAGGTAGCTGTAAGTACCAAGTTAGTGCTCCCTCGGTGAGGGTTTCACCAAACTTCTTCAGCAATATGGAAAACACTTGTTCTTTGGCGAGGTCGTTGCCTTTTATTGCGGTGACATAGTGATTCACATAATCCTCAGGGTCCGTCGTACTGCCGTATATTTTCAAGTACGACGACATTTTGAAGGTTGTAGGTATGGCTTGTGGTGCAGCTTCGTCACTGTACGGTTGCTCAATGAACCGATCGGCGTCCCTTTTTGGTAAGAGTTTTGAGGTGCCTGGTATTTTATCTATCCTTTCTTGATGCTCTTTTATTTGGTCAGGGAGCATTTTGTTCTCGTTCTCCATATCCTCCATCTTTCTCAAATGGCTGTGAAGGTGTCGTTACCTGCATCATTAACGTTGTGAGTAATACCTGTTATAGGAGAAAGGTCGTGTTGCTCGTCTGTCACTAGTGCAACGCAAACTCTCGCATCTTCTCCGTTCGTCCTTTGGGCGGTTTTGTCGAGGATGCTGGTTAGCTTTCACTACTAGTGGTGCCTCTTCCACTGTAGACGTAGAGGCCCCTTTATCGTGTGAGGTTGTGATGCTGCCGTGAGTGAGGGGTGAACCACTTCGCTCGGGGGAGGCGTTTGGTATCACGTCCTCAACGTCTATTCCAGTGACCTCATTGATGGTGTTTAGGAGGTTGGTAGTAAGACCGGCTACTGCTTTCATTTTTTTCTCTCCATTACCTGCCATGTTAAACTATGCACGCAAGAAGAGGCAAGGTTTTGTGTTGTTTTCTTTTGATCTGAGAGAAACTAAGACTTTGACTAGCAAAAAAAGGGAAGAAAGTTCGTTGGAGATATGTTTTCCGGCCAAGAAAAAGCAAAAAAAAGAAGAAAGTTCGCCGGAGATGACGTCTTTCGGCCAAGCAAAATACTGAATACATTGTATTAAAATAAAAAATGAAGACGAACAAAAATTCGGCCAGATTTGAGAATACACTATCACATTGTATCTACAAAAATCCGGCCAGACCAACAAAAATTCGGCCATAATGTGTATTTCATTGTATTTAATTCCGGCACAAGAAATAAAATATCCAAATATGAGAAAAACACTCAGATCTGAGAAAATACACTCAGATCTAAGAAATCCGGTCGGTTGGCCATGGATTCCAGCCAGAGATGACGACGATGATGTAGGTAATGACGAGGCCGATCTGGATTGAGGAATTAGAGGTACTAAATTGAGAATTTTCAATAGAGGGTAAGATAAGGGAGAGTACAAAGCATAGAAAAAATAAAAAGGAGGTCAGACGCTAGTGTTCCGGCAGCCTAGGTAAGCGGTGTTCTCCGACGAAATTGTAAAACTAGAGAGATATAGAGTTTAAGGGAGACGGGTAGGCTATAGTACGAAGATTATAGGAGGAAGAGAGAAAAAAGTTACTCTAGAGTTAGAAATCCCCTAGAAAGGGTATCTGCTATAAAACACAATGTGTAGCTATGTATTACAATTAGTTTAAGTGTATTTATTTATGATAAATATAGTATATAATTTAGTTATACCATGTAAAATTTCCTACACTATAATGTAGACTCCTAATCTTTTCAACTACTATTGTGGGCCTTTATTCGCATACCCAACAATTTCTCTCTCGAACTAAGTTTTACATGACTCACTACCACGATCCACGGGTCTCCTCCTCTAACCAAGTTATACGTGGCCCATTACCAGGATCCACGGGTTATTTTTTGAGATTTGTTATGTGTTATCCGCAACGTTAGAGTATTAATGGCAATCAAAATCCCGCAACTAACTTCTTTTTGTGTGCACATCTCCAAGCCTGTAAGAATAATCAAACTGAGCCCCAACCACCATTTTGTCATTTCCATACTCGTCATGCTGAACTTGAGCTCTAATACCAGTTGTTGGATTAAAGCGGCCCACAAATACTCTTAACATTGTATGATATTATCCGTTTTGCACCAAGTCTTATATTTTCTCCCCAAAAGGATAACTTATACGTAGACTCCCAATCTTTTTAGCTACTAATTTGAGATTTTGTTCATGCACTCAAAACAAATGATATATAAAATAATTGATTTAATTTTCTTATTTAGAAGAAAAAAAACTGCAGTAAGTCTTTTTCGAAATCAGCTTCAAAGCTGCATACATGAGCTACTTGCTTAATTGCGGGCCTCTTCAGGGACCTGTTTGCATGAATTACTTGCTTAAGCTACTTGCAGGTTAGTATTTGTTTAATCGCAACGAGTATTAAATGGACATTTACAATTCAGTGTATTCATAACAGAAGCTAAACTATTTAGTTTCGTTTTGGAAAATGAAATTATTTGAAGTATTAAAATTGAACAAAAAACAATTCGTGCAAATATTACTAAATGTTATTTATTGACAGATGGTATATCTGTACCAAAGATTTTCAATATAAGAAAATTTGATCATTCCATGCAATGTACCTACACTCGGGAAGTTCTTATTTCCTTCCGTATATGTGTTTGGCTCTTTTTCAATTATCAGAAATCATTTTGGCAGATCACAATTAAAATACATTTGATTTGATGGTCGAATTTTTTATTTAAGAAATCACCTCCCTTGTAGTCCTAAAAATCAAAACTTATAAGTACTAGGCCGGACGTGATAACAAAATCTATTGTTGTTAGAAATGGGGGATAATAGAAGTCTGTTTGCATCGTACCACGTCATAGTCATTAAGTTTTGACTTGATCTACGATATGGTCAGTTAAATAAGATGGCATGTCATGAAATTTTGGAGACTTGATCTACGATATGATAAGCTAAATCAAATAGTGTGTCATACAATGTTAGAGATTGCTGCACCATTGAGGTTTGAGTTTGACTTGATCAGCTAAAACCAGATGGTGTATCAGGCAATTGCGCTTTCCGTCTAAACTACTACCTTTTGTTTGACTGATTTAATTGTTTGCTCAAGGCTTATAGAAGATGTTCCCTTTTTCAATTTTATTTTCCCATCAGAATATAGAAGCAACCATCAAAGGGAAAATAGCTAATTTCTTTTCCAAACCAACAAAAACGTACTCAATGTACTCTCACAAATGGGGAGTCTGGGGAGGGTAATATGTACACAGTCCTTACCCCTACCTAGTGAAGGTGTTGCCAGTAGGCCCTCGACTCAAGAAAAACATAATCACAACAGTTCTGACAAAGAACTACGTAAAGAAAAGCAGTAACCAAAAAAATAATATAACCGAAGCAAAAGGGATACACGAAAATGCATGTTAATCCATGAATCCAATGTTTTGCCACTTCATGTATTTGGAGAAACAACCATGCTATATACGGGCATCAACAAGGATTAGAGACGCCAAAGTTACGGTCTCACAATATATGTTGAGTGCGTAAAACTAAAAAATATTGGAATGCGATTCTACTAAAGTTAAATTATTTGATTTGGTATATAAACCAGTGCGACAAAACCAGGTTAAATTGTTTTGGCTGGATGCGGCTAAATATTTACCGTAATAAAACCTGGCATTATATTCCCAAATAAGAACGAGAACCTCATGAAGGTGAGAAAAATACCAAAAGAAGGGTATTCTATTAGTCCAAATCCAGATAGTAGTTAGCTGTATCATTATTTGCATTTTTGGCTTCACTAATGAATACATTCAACTATCACAAATTACAACAGGATGCACACTCAGCACAGTTAATACATATGGACTATAATATCGAGTTTTAGAGATGCAAACTCTTTCAAATTTTAAGAAGACAGTACACTTTATCATGACAGTTAATTACTCAGATAAGACCAAGTGAACCTCCAAAGAGAGAAAAAGAATTAAATTCATCATGGGAAACTGCCAAAAGGGTAAGTAATAATAACTGGACAAAAATCCAAGATCCTCTTTAATAACAAGAGTAAGTTCAGATGCTATTCTGGAAAAGTAATTATCACTCATTTAATATTTGGAGATTTGATTTAGTCACAGTAATCTACACAGAGATCAAATGGATTTGCTTATGAAGAGAATCCAGCTGGAAAATAACTTTCAAAATGGATCATAAAAGTCTATTGAAAGTGATAATCGCGTTTTATGATTGTGAAACAGCAAAAAGAGATGTTGCATGTGGAATAATCTCTATAAGCCGACTAGAAAATGAGTTCTTTGATTATCATTTTAAATTTCAAAGTTAGTGAAGAATCTAATAGGTTAAAAAAATTACGAGACGAGGGTTAGCAATGCTGCACTAATTTTACCAAGCGCAGGAATCAAACCTCAAAGAGTTGTGATGTATAACGTACTTCACCTTCTTTTCCTATTCTCCTCTTTGCAGCAAATTGCGGTGCATCCCTTCCCTTGTTCCAGTACTAGATGCTCTGAGACTAAGATGTAGAGATAAATTAACAAATGCAAAGAGTCATTAGTGAATTAACTAAATTCTTGGTGGAAAACTTCAGAAATGAATGACAATATCACGTAAAACACATGCATATGTCATATCTCAAGAAGTAATGGTGGCGACTTCATGTAGATGCAACTATTGTTCAAACATATCCAATCATAGAAAAGAGGGAAAATAAAGATGAGATGAGATGAGTTTGCTTGTCTATCAGCGTACAATTATGGAATTTCATTGTCCTATTTTTCCCCTTAAATGCATATTGCAGTACAACGATAAAGATTGCTAGCAAAGAACAAACATGAATTTGAAAAAGAAAGAAATGTGGATCAAGATAACATCATCAAGGACAAAAGACTGGGATCATATGATCAGCACCCCATGACAGCACAGTTATACACAAAGCTACCAGACCGCTTTCGGCCAAGCAAGTCCCATTGTATCGGCCCTTCACTTGGAACCCATGAATTCACTTCGATATATTCTGCACCTCCCTTGGGTCCGCCAATTACAATTAGCCTATTACCACATGCTCGAAAAGCCAAACCCCAACCATACATGGAAGCTGCTCTTTCGGGAAGCCGTCCTACGGTAACCCACGTATTATTTTTCTTGTCATACTTCCTCACCTCCATGTCAGCATAATCAGCCGCGTACAGCTCATTGTCTACAACCGCCACCAAAGGAGGTGCATCAGATGTATCAGCGTTAGCTTGTACTGGAGACATGTTTGGGATTTCACGCCACGTTCCTTTTTCCAGATCATACTCCTCCCCACAAGTCAACCGCTTCGATTCGGCTCCTCCAATTCCTCCTATCACATAAAATTTTCCATCCATGAACACCCCTGAACACATCTTACGTGGCTTGTTCATGGTCGGTAAAGTCTTCCACGTTCCTGCCTCCGAATTGTAAAGTTCAGCTGAGCTAAGTATATTTCCTTCTGAGTCACAGCCACCAGCTAGAATGCCAATCTCCCCAATGCTGGCAGAACCAAACAAACATCTTGGTGCATTCATCCGCATCCCAGATGACCACGTGTTTGTCAATAAACTGTAATGATAAATGACAAGTGAAAAGATCTCCTTTCCAAACACAAGCAGCTCTGTGCCAACCGCCAATGACTCCTTGTCAGCCAACACGAAACACTCATCAGGAGTCATAGCAGGGAGATGCATCCAACGACCGCGACTAGGATCAAAAGCTTCCCATTCAGCCAGTTGGCAGGAGAAATAAACCCAATGCTCAACCACACCATTTTCCCGCCGCAATTTGTAAAGTTCTCCGCTCCTAATCAATGAGCGAAAGCTACGATTCAAAGATGCTATGGCGCCATAATCCGACCGAGAGCACTGAATGAGACAACCGATGGAAATGTCACTGCCAATGGCATGAATAAGAGAGCTCGAATCAGAATTATCCCCAGCATGGCGTTTATTGCCAGCTTGCTCATTCGGGGATGCTGAAGAGTTTCCCAAAGATAGAGCGACTCCAACTCTGTTGAAAGTATCAGACTTATTTGGCAACTTGCATTTCACAAGTTCACACTCCTGATAATTTACCAATGGCTCTTTGCCATTCATGCAAGCCACCAAGTTACTTTCTCTCTCACAATCCTTTGAAACCAAACAAGACTGATCTTCTAACATGTTGTCCAGATTAAAACCAAGAGGAATTGATAAAATGAAGGAAGAAGTTGATTGCAATGAACTGAAAAAGACAACCTTTTTTTTTATCTGGTGAATTTTGTTTTCTTGATTTTCCTATTAATATAGTTTTTTTTTCTTTTTGTTTTTTGGTATGTATTAGTATATAAGGATATTTATTTAATTTCTGTACTATTTGGTAGAAGAAAAATCGGGGCCTTTGGATTCTCTCTTTTGAATTTAAATTAAGATTTGGCTTAATAAGGAGTAAAAATTAATTAAATGCCCAAGGAGGAAGAGCAAAAAGAGCAAGTAATGTAATCTAGGTAATCTGACAGTCTCGGTTCACACTATGCACACTCTCTCTCTTTTTTTTCCGTGGAGCAAATTCTTCTCTCGTTATTCTCTCAAGTGCCACAAGGAAGATTATAAATATTTTCTTGAAGGAATAAGCTTTTCCTATACAAAAATTTTCTTAAATTAGGTAAGAACTTCTCTATCGTTTTCTTAAGGGGTGGAGTGACGGGGTATTGTGCATGACACTCAAGTTACATTTCATGAATCTAAATCTGTTAAATTTTTACACTAATAAGTGGGCTTACATTTTTTTTCTCCACTGGCAGTCAACACAAAGGTCAAACGTCTTCCAACACGCTTAACATTAGTTAGCACCTCTACATCATTTCTAACTGTGTTGTTTATATTTTTCTAGTAAAATTAGTTGATTAAAATTCGAAAGTTCTTTGGTTCCCATGGATAGATTGACATGCATTCTCTTTCTATCATTTTAGGAATTGAATTCACAAATATGGGAGAGAATTTTTTATTCATATTTCTCGTAAATTATGTTTATGTATTTGCTTATATGCTACTTGTAGAATTATAAAGCATGAGAGCAAACCGTAATTGATGGAAGAGTAAATTCCAGAGATGCCTACCAAAATTTTGAGACCACCCGCTATGCAACTGATAAGAGCATAGATGATGAAAGGATTTAGTAAATAGCACTGATATTTAACATTTTCTCTAGATAAGTAGAGCATGTAATTTCTAGGTTTACGCTTTCATGAAAAATACTTTTTTAAGGGAAAACAGCTACCTTTGTAGGACTTGCAGGAACAGCCCCCCCCGCCGCCCCCAAAAAAAAAAAAAAAAAAAAAAAACCTTCCATCTAAGGGTTAACTACATCATATCAAAACCAAAGATAACTAGCGGCAATTATAGCCTATAAAAATAACTTTAGCTAATGGAAGCGACATATAATACAGTCGCTTCTGTTGCAGTTTTGAGTGTTCTAAGGGACCTATTTAAAGCAGAAAAGACAAGGTTGTGTTTTTGGAGTAAAATTTGACCACTAGTACAAGTGTATAAATACCTAGAATTCTACCAATATGGAGTGGTTTTTAATTGAAAGCTGAAGCATGCACTACTGAACTTACTCAAAATGTCATGTTCGCGTGCATGAAAATCTTCACCAAATGTATAATTATGATGTTTGCTTCTTTAAGGAAAATCAAAGTATAAGCTTATAGATTCTTATAAAAATTAGCATTCTTTTAATTGCTTATGTTCTTGGACACACTTATAAACTAACAATACGAAAAATAGTCTAGCAGGCAAAAGTAAATGTTTACTATTAAATAATAAATATCTGCAATGGCGGCCAATTACATTGTTGAAGAAATGTTTACTTTCAATTATGAGATTATGGTTTGTGGGAAACATGCTAGAATGTTTAATGATATAACTTTTGCAGCAAATTACAATCTATCTAAGTGTTTTTCACCTAAAACTTACATGCATGTTAAGCAGGGACTTATATGTATTTAATGCACAATGTATGTATAAATTTTTACTTTGAAACAGTGTGCAGTATTAGGTTGTCAAATCACCGCTAACTCCGGACATAATATCTTTTATATGTACTTGATGTTTTCTACCTTAGCTTAGTTAGTCAGATACTCTAAATTTTCAGTTTTCTACTGCATCAGTCCATAGAGTCAATGCATCAATGCTAGATGATAAAGGCTACAACATCTGGAAGTCTATAGAAAGTAAATA
Organism: Nicotiana paniculata; assembly: GCA_005239505.1. NCBI lineage: Eukaryota > Viridiplantae > Streptophyta > Magnoliopsida > Solanales > Solanaceae > Nicotiana > Nicotiana paniculata. Next base: position 37,409 of record ML367481.1, read on the forward strand.
TCTTTCTCAACAGATAAACATTATGATATTTGTATTTCTTGCGCTTAAAAGTTCAGTATGATTAGATATTAGATATATTTGTGGTCTCTTTTTGGATTAATTCAAAAGTTTGATACAATTCTTATTGTGCAGGCAAAACAAAGAGGAGATAGAACGTTGCCAGTGGATTCAGTAAAAGGTGACCAATGATCTGAAGTGAAAGATTCTGGAAAACCAGCCAATACAGAAGTTTCAATGGAGAGCAACCTAGATGAAATTAATAAATGTTTGCGTCGTACTCTATGTAGTAAACTTGCAACAAAGCCACCACTATTAACTTTTGCCTTCAGACATGTCTACATGAGTTTTCGTGAGCAATTTTTGCATTTGCATGCGTACACAAGATATACATATTCCTCAATCCTCACTCTTTATACAATAAACATAATAGGTAGCATTGGTAAATAGAAATACGGTCAGTACAAAAAGCTCTCTATCTCGTTCATTTAATTACCACAGAAGCACTTTGACCAATCATACACATAAATACGAGCATGTTTTGCATCATATATCAGTTCGCCAAAAGCAACTTAAGCTAGACAAGAGTCAAAGAACTGTTACACATTGAAAAACAGAAAAACTAAAAGTTCCGGCATCTTCAATAATTGAAGAAGTGACAGAAAAATAGATTTCCAAGATTTAAAGCTCTTTAAGTGTGACTAAAAGGATAAACATTTATGGTAGTTGAGCAAATATCTAGTAGTACAAATGCAACAAAAGTATACCTTCAGCTAGCGATGTTGACTGTGAAGTACCAGCATCAACATTGCCAAACTTAAAGTTCCTTCTTTCTTTTTTTGAAGTTTGTTTATTGCGATGGATCATTAGCTAATTGGTTGTAAATCTTAATTTCATGTTTATGATAATTTCCTCTTTGATGCAGTTTGCAAAAGGTGCATCCATCAAGCAGCCAGTGACACTAAGCACTCATGCATCCATCAAGCAGCCAGTGAAACTAAGTGCTATCCTGAGTGCAAAGAAGAGTTGGGCTTTTTTCCTGAATAACATCTCAAGTAAGGACTGACTCCATTTCTCTTTTAGTTATTACAAGCTTTTGATGAGTCGCTATTAGATTAAATGGGTGGAGAAGTCTCTCTACGTGCACAAGGTAGGGGTAAGGTCTGCTTACACACTATCCTCCACTGACCCGTTGGATTACACTGGGTATGTTGTTGTTGTTGTTCAGAAACAAAGACAAATAATTTGATAGTTGATCTTAAAAATAAGTCTATTACACTTTTTCTTCAACTAAGATAATGATCTTTGAAATTAGTAAGAATCACTACTTCTTACAGCCTGTAAAAAGATTCACTTTTGTAGTCATCCTACAAATCAGTTTTTTTTGTTTGATAAAGTAAAAAATTTCATTAAAAGAAGGGCAAAAAATGCCCGTATACAAGAGGTATACCAAAAGGTATAAAAAGCTTATGAAATGATATGATTTTCTATGAAAGACACCCAATCTTTTATACATATAGGAAAAGAGATTGAAAGTTATTCCTCAAGTGTACAAAACCATCTCTACTCCATCAAAAGCGCTCCAAATCCTCTCTCTTCATACAGTCCATAAGTATAGAGGAGCAACATCCCATACTCTGTGTCTCCTTCGTCTTCTAAAGGTCCAACTAAACATTGTTTCTTTTACAGTGCTCGGCATTACTCACTCTGATTCAGACTATCACAGGATTTCCCACCACAACTAAGACGCTATTCGACAATGAAAATGGAGGTGATTCACATCTTTCCTGAGTCTTTACACATGAGCCAACTAACAACTAAACTTATTCTTCCCTAAGTTCTCCACCGTCAAGATTACCCCATACGCAGCTAGCCAAGTGAAAACATACACATTTCTCGACTCCTTCCTAGTAATAAACTTCTCATAATAGGACTTACATAAAAGACACTGTCTTCCCCGCCTCCCATCTCCATACATCTTGACTATAATGTGCTTCGACCTTCCAATCTTGCGCAAGTTGTTTCAAAACTTCAAATCCCTATGTGTTTCTCCCCTTGTAGACTCCATATCCTATGGATGAGGTTGCAGACATGAATAAATAACAATGTTCTATCTCTAATAACTTGAGCTTTCAGATAAGGTAGTTCACACAATTCAACATGTTCTATCTTTTCGGATGGCACCAACTTACGCAGAGGACTCAAGTTTGAGTTTGACTGCCGCCCATTAACAAAAATATTTCTACATGTTTGGGCCAAGTAAGAAATGCACATCATAATTAATGGAAGAGTAAATACCAAGGATTCCTACCAAAAGTTTAGGATCACCACTTATGTGCAAGTTATGTGCTAATTATGTGCAAATTATGAGCGTACATGCAGAGAAAGCTTGAGTCTAGAACTGACATATAACCAAGTGAAACATCCAAGGAGGAAAAAATATAAAATGCCTACGGAGAAAGTGCCAAAAGAGTAAGTAATGTAATCTAGGGCCAAGTAATCTAGCTCATCTCACCCTGTGTCAGTTGACACTATGTACTCTCTCTCTTATTGAGATGGATCATTAGCTAATTGGTTGTCAATCTTAATCTCATGTTGATGATAATTTCCTCTTTGATGCAGTTTGCAAAAGGTGCATCCATAAAGCAGCCAGTGAAACTAAGCACTCATGCATCTATCAAGCAGCCAATTGTTGCCGTGAGTACAAAGAATAGTTGGGATTTTTTCTTGAATAACATCTCAAGTAAGGACTGGCTACATTTCTCTTTTACCCAGTGTGGGATTACACTGGGTATGTTGTTGTTGTTGGGTGGAGAAACAAAGACAAATAATCCGATAGTTGATCTTAAAAATAAGTCTATAACATTTTTTCTTCAACTAAGATAATGATCTCTGAAATTAGTAAGAATCGCTACTTCTTACAGCCCGTCAAAAGATTCACTTTTGTAGTCATCCTATAAATCAACTTTTTTTTGTTTGATAAAGTAAAAAATTTCATTATGTGCAAATTATGTGTATCAATGTGGCAAAGACTTGATGTCTAGATCTGATATATGACCAAGCGAAGCATCTCACGAGGAAAAAAGAATTAGATGCATCAGGGGAAAGCTCCAAGAGAGTAAGTAATGTAACTAATAATCAAGTAATCTAGGTGATCTGACAATGTGTCAGTTCACACTAAGTACGCTATTTCTCTTCTTTTTCCCAAAAATAAGTTTCTTTTCTCATTGTTCTCTCATAATGTTATAAGGAAGATTATCAATCATTTATTGAAAGAAGATGCTCTAAATATGCAAAGATTTCTTTACATTGGCTATGAAATTGTGCATGAAACTCAAGTTATATATCACTAATCTAGAACAGCTGGAGCTAATATCATATTACCTCTCTTAGTACCTATTTGAGCACATTGCATGGTAGATGTGAAGGACTAGGCCATTTTATCAACAATAAATAAACTAGTATTTGTGGTGAATTCCCTCCTAAGCGACCATGCATTACCATAGGAAACGCTCACTTCTCGAGCAAATAAAGCTCTTTTGATCATTTCTTCGAATCAATAACAGAAGTTTGACCTTACCTACGCACAAACCCTTCAGTAAATTCAATCAAACACTTGACATTCACTTTGTTGTATTCGGCCACTGTGTCCAATTGATCCTTCCTACGGGAAAAAACATTATACAGTTAGAATTGATATGCAGTATGTAATGCATCGCGTTTGGCATAAAACTTACTGCTTAAAAAGCATATAATCCCTAAAATAAGAAAGTAAAGCGTGGAAGTGAAAACATACAATGAACATACTGTGGTCTGGGGAAGATAGCGTGTACAGAACCTTGTAGTTGTAGAGGTAGAGAGGTTATTTCCAATAGGTGGCCTACAAATTCCTAATCCAAAATAATCACTTCAATTTCCAAGATGTAAACTAGGTTGAAGCAATAATAGTTGAATTCCATAAAGACTACGGTTTGGCCTAGTTATAGCAAGTACGGGGTACGTTTTGAGCACATAGCAGCACTCTTAATAGAAGAAAAAGAAACACCAAAACGTGCTGTGGATCACGTTATACATTGCAAAATGAAGATTCTACACTTTAGTCAATATGACCAAAAAGTCCCAAACATTCTCATCAACAACGCAACATTAACTCACTACAGTGTAGTCAAATAATCCTTCTTCTGAAGCACAAAAATACACAGACAAAATACCATAGTAATACAAAAGAAGGGAATGGATACCTGCAATAGATTAGCAAAACAGAGGTTCTCCTTGTTTGAGGCACCCTATTTTATGACACTAAACTCAACTTCTGCACCCGTTTGCATTCCTTCCGGTTTGTTTTAAATTTCTTTTTTCTAATTTTAGCTCTTTATTCATTTTAATTTGTCTTCTGAGAACGCCGAATATAAGGAAAACGGGGAATGGAAGGGCATTAGCGCAAGAAAGGGGTGAAAAAAGCGCTACTGTTCTTTTACCTGCTCCTTGGCATGGTGTGGTTAGTGCTTATAAACGCATTCGGTTCTAAAACTTATAATTCGCATTAGGCAATGGCGACTTACAATCGCATAGGAATTGCAACTATTTAATTTACGACTGACGACCGTTTGGATAATGCGGCTTCTAAAGCTTCTTGTGTTCGCAAGTAGGGGTGTACATAGGTCGGGTTGATTCAGATTTTCTAATTACCAAACCAAACCAATTGTATGAGGTTATTAAATTTAAATATCAAACCAAACCAATAAAATTCGGATTTTTTAATCTCGGGTTTTTTCGGGGTTTTGGGGTTTTTTCGGGTTTTTTTCTTCTTCATAAAGTCTTTATAGCATAAAACGTAAAATTGTTTTTGCTCTAAATATTTCTTTAATCCTAGTAAGATAGAACTATATAAGGTGTTTTTCAACAAAATAACATAAATATGAGATGAGTCATGGCATTGTACTAAAATATTCAACAATAAAGATAATAAAATCGCGCAAAATAAATATTATTAATAAGCCATAATGAAAACCAACATAATTTAAAATTACGACGGATAAGTACTATTATATACATAACTAACCATTAAAAGAAAAATAAGTTATACATTTTACCTAAACCATGGAAAAACTAAAAGAAATAGATATCTAACACTATTTCATTCAAGAGTACAATTTAATTGAATGTCTTTTATTAGCATTAGTATTGGTTTGATTTTGGTTTAGGATTTATTTGAGTTACTAACATTTATGCACTATAAAACATATTGGAACATCCAATAATTATAAGTCCAAGCTTGAAATAATATGTTAAAAGATAAAACTATGAAAATTCTTAAGAAATATTTATAAAATACACTACATTAATTTATTTTTATGTATTAAATATATTTAAAATTTCTATACATATAATGTCGGGTTGGTTTGGTTCCGATTTGACTTTTTTTAGTTAAAACCAAATCAAACCAAATATGGTCGGGTTTTTTTTCAACACCAAACCATAGTTGGGTTTTTTTCTCAGTTTGACTCGATTTATCGGGTTGGTGCGATTTGTCGGTTTCATTTGTACACCCCTAGTCGCAAGGAGTATTAAATGGACATCTATAATTCAGTGTATTCACAATAGAAGGGGGGAAAATGTATTTGAAATTGAAAAAAAAAATTGCTTCGAATATTAAATATTACTCATAGACAGATGGTATATATCTACCAAAGTTTTTCAATATAAGAAAATTTGATCCTTCCATGTAATGTAACTCCACTCGGGAAGTTCTATTTTCCTTCTGTATTACCAATCTGTTTGGCTTTTTTTCAATTATGAAAAATCATTTTTTAAAAGTTTCAGGACTACACCAGACTATTTTTTTATATTTTAAATTTAAAATGTAATTATATTTCACAAACTATACAAAAGCTATTATAAATTATTAGATTAAGTTCATTAGTTATAAATTAAAATATAAATATTCAGAACTACACAAAATATGCTATAAATTGCAATTCTCCTCGTATCATTCAAACATTATTAAGTTGAATTTTGAGAAGCAAAAAGTGACTAACATCTGATGAAAGAGTAGCTCAATTGTTAATAACATAATATTCTGTTCTTGTCCTCTTGACCTAATTTGTCAAAGCTGCTATCCCAGTTGGATAAGTTTAAGCAGATTGTAATTTCACAGTTAAAATGATATCGCTCTGTAATATATGATTTGATGCTCTGATTCATTTATGAAATCACATCTCTTTGTACTCCTAAAGATCATAATTCATAATTACTAGGCCGTGATAACAATTTCTATTGTTGTTGGACGGGCCAAGATCTTAGAAATGGGCAAAACCTCATCCCAAGATCCTAGAAGTCTGTTTCCCTCGTAGCGCGTCATAGTTACTAAGGTTTGACTTGATGTACGATATGGGCAGCTAAATCAGATGGTATGTGATGCAATGTTGGAGACTAGCGTGTGACGTGCGCCATAGCCATCGAGATTTGACTTGATCTACTACACGATCAGCTAAACTAGATAAGTTTCTCGTGCACAATGATAGATCCCTATGCCTACTTGTTGAATTCATTTGATTGAGATTTGTGTTGCAATATTGATGATAAGCTTGACCCAAACAGATTTTGGCCACTGCACCCATCATTGGAACTAGAAAGCAACTAAAGGCAAAACACATTGTTAACTTTCAGCTTTGCTTCGTAGTAAAATGTCCCAACTAGTGTCCCTGTGTAATCTATAAGTCACGAATTCGAACTAAAAAATCAGTCATTGATGCTTGCATCAGGTAGGCTGCCTAAATTACTTCCCTTGAGGTACAACCCTTCCCCGGACCCTTCGAAACGTGGAATGCACTGTGCACATTGCTGCCCTTTAGACCCATGGAACCAATACATAAGAAAGGAACACAGAAAATATTTCAACTCACCATGCTATATAGATCTCACTGTATATGTTGAGTATGTAAAACTAAGAAATAGTGGAATGCAATGCTATTAAGGTTAAATTGTTTGATTTGGTGTATAAACCAAGTGCGACTAAGTATTACTACAAAGTATTTGGCTGTAGTAATACTACTAAGGTTAAATTGTTTTGGCTGGATGCGGCTAAATATTTACCGTAATAACACCTGGCATTATATTCCCAAATGAGAATGAGAACCTCATGAAGGTGAGGAAAATACCAAAAGAAGGCTATTCAAGTAATACAAATCCAGATTGTACTTAGCTGTATCACTATTTACATTTTTGGCTTCACTAATGAATACAATCAACTATCACAAATTACAATAGGATGCACACTCAGCACAGTTAATACATATGGACTACGATACCGAGTTTTATAGATGCAACGAAAATTTTGCTTCAAATTTTAAAAAGACAGTGCACTCTATTATGATAGTTAATTACTCAGGTATGACCAAGTGAACCTCCAAAGAGAGAGAAAGAATTAAATTCATCAGGGGGAAGTGCCAAAAGGTAAGTAATAACTGGACAAAAATCCAAGATCTTCCTTGCATTATAAAGTAAGTTCAGTTGCTATTCTGGAAAAGTAATTACCACTCATTTAATATTTGGAGATTTGATTTAGTCACAGTAATCTACAGAGAGATCAAATGGATTTGCTTATGAAGAGAATCCAGCAGGAAAATAACTTTCAAAACGGAACATAAATGTCTATTGAAAGTGATAATCGCGTTTTATGATTGTGAAACAGCAAAAACAGATGTTGCATGAGGAATAATCTCTATAAGACGACTAGAAAATGAGTTCAGGTTCTTTGATATCATTTTACCAAGCGCAGGAATCAAACCTCAAAGAGTTTTGACGTATAACGTACTTCTATCCTCCCCTTGTTCCAGCACTAGATTCTCTGAGACTACGATGTAGAGAGAAATTAACAAACGCAAAGAGTTATTAGTGAATTAACTACACTCTTGGTGGAAAACTTCAGAGGAAATGAATGACAAAATCACATAAAACACATGCATATGTCATATCTCAAGAAGTAATAGTGGCGACTTCATGAAGATGCAACTATTTTTCAAACATATCCAATCATATAAAGGAGGGGAAAAAAGATGACATGAGATAGGACACTTGTTGTCAGCATCCAATTATTGAATTTCAACGTCCTATTTCCCCCCTTAAATGCATATTGCAGTACAACGACAAAGATTGCTAGCAAAGAACAAACATGAATTTAAAACAGAAAGAAAGATGGATCAAGATAACATCATCAAGGACAAAAGACCGGGAAATATGATCAGCACCCCAAAGCTACCAGATTGCTTTCGGCCAAGCAAGTCCCATTGTATCGGCCCTTCACTTGGAACCCATGAATTCACTTCGATATATTCTGCACCTCCCTTGGGTCCGCCAATTACAATTAGCCTGTTACCACATGCTCGAAAAGCCAAACCCCAACCATACATGGAAGCTGCTCTTTCGGGCAGCCGTCCTACGGTAACCCACGTATTATTTTTCTTGTCATACTTCCTCACCTCCATGTCAGCATAATCAGCCGCGTACAGCTCATTGTCTACAACCGCCACCAAAGGAGGTGCATCAGATGTATCAGCGTTAGCTTGTACTGGAGACATGTTTGGGATTTCACGCCAAGTTCCTTTTTCCAGATCATACTCCTCCCCACAAGTCAACCGCTTCGATTCGGCTCCTCCAATTCCTCCTATCACATAAAATTTTCCATCCATGAATACCCCTGAACACGTCTTACGTGGCTTGTTCATGCTCGGTAACGTCTTCCACGTTCCTGCCTCCGAATTGTAAAGTTCAGCTGAGCTAAGTATATTTCCTTCTGAGTCACAGCCACCAGCTAGAATGCCAATCTCCCCAATGCTGGCAGAACCAAACAAACATCTTGGTACATTCATCCGCATCCCAGATGACCACTGTTTGTCAATAAACTGTAATGATAAATGCAATGTGAAAAGATCTCCTTTCCAAACACAAGCAGCTCTGTGCCAACCGCCAACGACTCCTTGTCAGCCAACACGAAACACTTATCAGGAGCCATAGCAGGGAGATGCATCCAACGACCACAACTAGGATCAAAAGCTTCCCACTCAACCAGTTGGCAGGAGAAATAAACCCAATGCTCAACCACACCATTTTCCCGTCGCAATTTGTAAAGTTCTCCGCTCCTAATCAATGAGCGAAAGCTACGATTCAAAGATGCTATGGCGCCATAATCCGACCGAGAGCACTGAATGAGACAACCGATGGAAATGTCACGGCCAATGGCATGAATAAGAGAGCTCGAATCAGAATTATCCCAGCATGACGTTTATTGCCAGCTTGCTCGTTCGGGGATGCTGAAGAGTTGCCCAAGGATAGAGCGACTTCCTGATAATTTACCAATGGCTCTTTGCCATTCATGCAAGCCACCCAGTTACTTTCTCTCTGACAATCCTTCGAAACCAAACAAGACTGATCTTCTAACATGTCGTCCAGATTAAAACCAAGAGGATTTGATAAAATGAAGGAAGAAGTTGATTGCAATGAACTGAAAAAGACAACCTTTTTTGTATCTGGTGAATTCTACCTCTGTTGTTTTCTTGATTTTCCTATTAATATAGTTTTTTTTCTTTTTTGTTTTTTGGTATGTATTTGTATATAAGGGTATTTATTTAATTTCTGTACTATTTGGTAGAAGAAGAATCGGGGCCTTTGGATTCTCTCTTCTGAAATTTAAGTAAGATTTGGCTTCATAAGGAGGAATAATTAAGTAAATGCCTAAGGAGGAAGAGCAAAAAGAGTAAGTAATGTCATCGAGGTAATCTAACAGTCTCGGTTCACACTATGCACTTTCTCTCCCTTTTTTTCCGTGGAGCAAATTCTTCTCTCGTTCTCTCAAGTGCCACAAGGAAGATTATCAATATTTTCTTGAAGGAATAAGCTCTTCCTATACAAAATTTTTCTTAAATTGAGTAAGAACTTGATAGTCCTGGGTGTCCGAGTCTCTTAGAATCAGGTTTTACCCGGTCCGATGGCCCTCAGAAATTGTTTGCACCCAGTGGGTTTTATACTTGAGACCTTGAAAGGGAGCAAACCCCAAGGCTCAAGTCAATTGCCACCAGGCCAACCCCTACATTTCATGAATCTAAATCTGTTAAATTTTTACACTAATAAGTGGGCTTATATTTTTTTTCCCCACTGGCAATCAACACAAAGGTCAAACGTCTTCCAACACACTTAACATTCGCTCTTTATACAACCTCGTACTTTCAAATGCCTGGCTTCTGAACTCTTCCAATTCGTG
>ML367482.1:0-64717 GCA_005239505.1 Nicotiana paniculata
AATGATCCACCAACAAAAGTATGTGAAAGAATTGCTCAAGAAGTTTAAAATGGATGACTCAAAGGAAATAGGCACCCCCATAGCCACAACTACAAAATTGGATATGGATGAACCTGGTTCATCCGTTTATCAGAAGCTATACAGAGGGATGATTGGGTCTCTATTATATCTCACTGTCAGCAAACCTGATATTGTGTTCAGCGTGGGAGTGTGTGCTAGGTTTTAGGCAAATCCAAAGGTGTCCCACCTCACTGCAGTGAAGAGAATTTTGAGATATTTGAAAGTCACCACTGATTTGTGCCTTTGGTATCCTAAAGGTAGTAATTTCGACCTTGTAGGATATGCTGATGTTGATTATGCAGGTTTCCTGGTTGACAGGAAGAGTACTTCAGGCATGGCTCACTTTTTGGGCTCCTGCCTTGTGTTTTGGGCCACCAAGAAACAGAATTCAGTAGCTTTGTCTACTGCTGAGGCTGAATATGTGGCTGCAGCCTCTTGTTGTGCTCAGTTGCTATGGATCAAGCAACAACTCATGGACTTTGGTATAGATGCGGGATGCATTCCTATTTTCTGTGATAACACTACTGCCATTAGTAACGAAGAACCCGATTCATCATCGGAGAACTAAGCGCATAGATGTTAGGCATCATTTCCTGAGGGATAACTATGAAAAATGAATGATCTCAATTGAATTTTGTGCTACTGATCAACAAATTGCAGATATCTTTACTAAAGCACTGAGTAGGGAGCATTTTGAGAGAAACATGCTTGAATTAGGGATGATTAAAATCACCTGATTGAAAAAAGAAATTAATTGAATTTTTTTTTGGCTAGAAACACTAACTTAGATAATCAACCAGACTAATCATTGCTCAACATCATGACTTTACTGTCATACTCTCTTGCCATGTATTAATATGATTCCCTGGTTGCTAATGATGTTTCTCTATCTTTGTAAATTGAGGCAAATTAAGGACTTTAACACGATGAACCTGGTTCATCTCTGCTGGTTCATCTGACTGACAAGGTACGTGCTCATCTCCATACAATTATTGAACTAATTACAGTCACACATGAGCAGGATTCTATCTATATTTGGTTCATTTCAAATTCTTTGTACTAATCCCTAAATGAACCCATTCAAAGAAGTCCCATCAGTACTCAATTAGCCTAGAGTTAGAGAACTCTTAACTGTCTAATCAATGACACTCCTACAATTATTAGACTCCCACTTGAATAAAAATTCTGCCTGTTGTATAATTAATAGCCACAACTTATAAAAGGCCATCATTACCTCCCTTCTTAATAACCTAATAAGTCGAACCAAGATCATTATACTTCTACCCAAAACTGATCACTTTTCTTTTCTTCCTAACAACACTCGTAATCATGTCTTCACCACCACCTGCTTTTTCTTCTTCATTGTCAAATCGTGATTATGATGAAGGACTTTATGAATCAGATTCAAATTCTCCATCTGTATACAGTTCTCAATCACCAGAAAGAACCTCAACCCTGAAAACTCTCCTATTCCAGAACCCACATCTAACCCTAAACCAAACCCTCGTGGTCGTCGTGTAAAGGTTCTTTCCAGAAAATCAGTGGCTTCTAGGTCCCGTACAAGATTCTTGGAGGAAATTCTGCAGGCTGAAAAGGATAATAATGTTGAATCATCAAGTGAATCTTTTAAATCAGCCAACGAGGATGAAGCACCCGGTTCATCAAATTCTGAACAATGTAATCTTGATGCTATTTATGAATTTGTTAATGCTGAGAACATGTTTGTTCTGGTTGGGTCGGTAGTTGATGTTGAAGTGCCGAGTAGGCAAAGAAAATTGGGAAAAGGTAAATTTCTTGAGAGAGAGGGATTTGGGGAGGATGGTACCACATTGGCTATTTGTTGTCCCATTACTGAGAAGGTTGGAGAAGATGTCACAGAGTTAGGAGGAAGTGTAGTCGAGGAAGCAGCGGCAGGTTTAGCAAGCTTGAAGAAAGGAGGAGATGAACCTGTTTCATCTGGGGACGAGACGTTGGCTGAAAAGCTAAGAAAATTGGGGGAGTCCTATAACCCCAAGAAAAGGAGGACTCAGAAGTCCAAGAAGGCTACTAACCCAGTTCCTTCTAAGAAGAGGAAAGCTTCTATAGCTGCTGATGCTCCTGTTCCTAAGGTGCGTGCTACACGTAGTGCTGTGAGAGAGGAAGAAGAAATGTTTGAGAGGGCTCTACTAGAGAGTAAGAAAAAGAAAGCTGCAAAGGGAAAGGCTAAAGTAGGAGAGTCTGTGGAGACTGTTGTGGTTGAAGAGGATACGATGGACTTGGTCCATCATGAGGAGCAAACTGCTCTTGTCGTGGTTGAGGCACCAAAATCAAAAAGGGCTAAGGCTTCTTCAAAGAAGTCAGCTACAGTGTCTGCCACACCTACAAGAACTGTTAAAAAGACCAGGTCCAAGACAAAAAAAGTGAAGTTCGTTGAGAAAGATGATGATAAAGAGTGGAGTGGAGAAGATGAGGGGGAAGTTGGTAAGGTGACTGACAGAATCACCTTATTTGGCAAAAGAACAATTCTGAAGGGAAAGTTGTTGAAGGATCTCGTGGAACGTGGGATGTGATACCTGCTGGACACACTAGATGTTTAGGGGTGGAAGAACATGGTCCTTCACATGGAAGGAAGGTTGGTTAGAGCTGAACTGGTGGAGTTCATGGGTAATGCAGTGGTCAAGGACGGCAGGGTCACTACCACAGTCAAAGAAATTCAAGTCTCCTTCATGCTAAAGAGCTGGGAGAAATTCTGCACATTCCTGCTGAGGGCTACGAAGATTACACTAGGAAAAAATGGCCTAGTTTGGATGGGATAGCCTCAACAATCAACATTACCAGATTCTTCAGTGACAATGAAAGTGAAATTGAACCAAGGTCAGTCTACAAAAGTGAAGTGAAGCCAGAGCACAAGTTGTTCTTCGAGTTTGTCATCAAGTTCTTGCTGCCAAGACAAGAACGAAGTCACATAGCCAACTATATGGATCTAACCTTGATGGAGTATTTTGTATAAGGGAAAGCAGATCAACTGGCCAGCCTTCATCATCCAACTCTTGGACAGAGTTGTGAATGGAACAAAAGCACATGCAATGCCATATGGATTTATTCTGACAGTTGTGCTTGCTCATTTTGATGTTCTTGTGAAAAAGGCTGAGATGGCTACTGCCAAGGAATATTTTGGGAAGGATACTTTGCTGACTTGCGATCATACTGTCAATGTTCCTGTAGATGAACCTGGTTCATCTAGGAAGCAGTCTGTCAACAGCAAAGTCAGAACTTTGGTGCAGGAAAGCGAGATCAAGGATATGAAGATCCTTCGTTTGAAATATCGTTTGATTGAGGTTAAAGCTGAGCGGGATGCTCTCAGGTCTGAATTAGCAAAAGATAAGGAAAAGAACGAGGGTGTTCTTCACTAGATGCTTTCTCTTATACAAACCAAGACCACAACCTCCTCTGTACCTTCCCATCCTTAGGTTGTCCAGAGCTACCTAAACCCCCCTTTCAGTGCCCAGTTCGGGATGTGTTTCTGCTGTCTTGCTCATGGTTATGGCTGTTTTAGTTTTTTTTTTGTATGGTGCTTGACTTGCGTACTAAACAATGAATTTTGCTGTTGACTTGTCTCAGTTTCTTAGATAGCTTACATTTCTTGGTTTCTTATGATGATTAATCATGTTTGCACCTGCAGTTGCCTCAATGGCCATGAGTAATTGTTAGTATCCTCTGGTAAGTTTATCATTTTGAAAACTTTTCGATGATGCCAAAAGAGGGAAGACATGTGCTTTTATATTTCAAGTGATATTTATAACCTAATAATGAACCTAGTTTCTCTATGATAAATGCTTAAAAGACATACAAAGTGTTTGAAGTGTATATAGGGAGAATCATAGAGTTTGTCATCATCAAAAATGGGAAATTTGTTGACCCAAGTCACTGCATAGTTTTGAAGATTGACAAATGTCTGACAATTGAACCAGGTCCATCAGAGTCGCAAATACTTGACCTGAAGCGTTGGCACATGAAACGTATATGCATAGGAGATGGATGCGATTGTGAAGTATCAATGAACAAAGAGAGCGTCTCCTAATGCGAAAAGGTTGCAAATTGATAAGAGAATAAAAGTTGAATTCAGCAAGGACAGTAACGAAGGAAGGAAGTTGAGTTGAATACGAACTCTTTCTCCTAGGAAGAGTTGTACCAGAACTGTACGACAAACTCAACAACTGACTCTATAAATAATTGAAGTATTCTTGCTTGAATAACGAATGCACAAGTGCAGAAGTGAATTAAGATCTGAAAGAAAAATTCTCAGAGATTTTGCAAGCAGAATTACAGTGCGATACAAAGGCTACAGACCAGCTAGAAGAACCAGTTCCATATGTTTGTCATTGAGTCTAGTTGGTTGTAGTAGGCGATTTAATATTGTATCTTTTCAACTTTCATAGAAGCAATTGTAATAGGTACACATTGTTCAAGTTAGAGTTAAGTTGGAGCTTGTAGAAATTAGCTAGAGGCTAGTTACTACGAAGGGATTAGAGTTAGACCTAGGATTACAAGAGAGTTTATTTTGTAAGTCCGTTTGGATCAGAGTTTTAGTGAAGAGTTTGAGCAAATCCTACTGAGGAGTAGGTCGTGGTTTTTTCACCTTTTGAGCCAGATGTTTTCCACGTAAAAATCTCTATATTTTTACTTTACTGTTTTTATTATTCTGCAATAGTAGAAGTTGGAACACCAAGAAGAACCAGGTTCTTCTATAGAGACAACACTCGAAAAATTGTATACCACACAAATTAACCTATCTTTTTGTGTGGTATTGACGTCTAAAACATCAAACCTAAACCAATGAACAAATATATTGTAATAACAAATATAGACAGAAACTTGGAGCATACACAATTGCATTACTCATGGAACCCTAATAAAATAAATTTGAGGGGGCAGGTTGGAGAAGGAAGGTGCGTACCCATATATTTCCCCAAAACTTCCTTTCCCAAGGTTAAATTTGCTTAGGCCTCTGTCACCATTCTTTTCCATTCTGCCTTTTTCAATTTTTTAAAAGAAAGTATTTATACACACAGATAGAAGAGTTGATCCACAAACAAACAAACAAATCTTCTTTATTATCAATAGTTCAGTCATCATCGGACAGACAAACAACAAAACTTACATTATAGAGGAAGAACCTTCATGAGCACTGCCCAGTGAATGAAAGTCAGATAGGTCTGCTGAATCAATGTTACAGCCAATATCTGATAAAAGTAGCATAAAATTAGTCCTGTCTGCACGAGATCGATTCTCCATGTCTAGAAGCAATTCCCGTGCAGAGACATATGCATTCTGTATAGCAGGCATTCCTCCAAGTCCATGGTCCAATGATGTACTCCCAGAATTCGAAAGATTTACAGCTAATTGTGGCACTATGGGTGGCTGTATTTCATCTTGAAAAACTTGCATTAGGAGTGATGTTGATCATAGAGATGAAAGTTGTGGATGTGAACATGATGATGCGGTCACCTTAACAGGTCGTGGATGACCTTGCACACCATTTGGAAGGGTCAATGAGCTGCTAGCAGGGGTTGGTTCTGTACCTGGAATAACTTCTGGATAGCTATAACACTCAAACGCATCAATGGTCTCTGCAACTGCCAAAGCAAATCCCACAGGATTCGTATGTGTAAGAAGATTCCTATCAACTACGTTTGCAAACCTTTGTGGTCAGTTGATCACTCTCTTCTCTCTACCTATTGCAATGCTATATGGTTTTTGTTGCGTAGGTGCATCAACATTATCATCTTGATTAAGATTCTGTACCTTCTCCACTTCCTCTACTCTAGAATACTCGGCTGAGCTAGTGGAGATTCAATTTCTAGCTCTATGCGGTCACTCACACCACAATCTGTTTCTGCTATTGCCTTCTCCCTCTGACTGTCTAGTGAGGAAAATTCATTAAATGTTACATCCCTACTGATAATTAGCCCTGGAGTCTTTTGATCTATGCACCACAACCTATAACCTTTTACTCCGGTTGCATACTCTAGAAATATGAACTTTTTTGCCCTCGGCTCAAGTTTTACATCCCCCACATGAGCATAAGCATGACAACCAAATATACTTAAATTTGAATAATCAGCAAGAGATTCAGACCACACATCAAAAGGAGTTTGAACTCAATAGTTGTGGATGGAGTTATGTAGACCAAATAACAAGCTGTATTGATTGCTTCAGCCCAAAAATCCTTGTTGTGGTGTTCCGACACAAGTGCGGTGTCACACTGTGCCCTCTCTGCTGCAGAAATTATCGAATTCAGAATTGTAAAATTCCAACCCATTGTCAGTTCGAAGTCGCTTAACTTTTCTTTCCATATGCCTCTCAACCATCGTCTTCCATTTAACAAATGTCGGAAATGCCTTATCTTTTATTTTCAGAAAATATACCCACAACATCCTTGTCATCAATCAAAGTCATAAAATACCTGGCACCACTCTTTGACGAAACTTTGTTTGGATCCTACAAGTCTGAATCTATATAATCGAACTTGTCTCTGGTTTTGTGCTCGGCCTTCTTGCTGAACTTTAGCCTTGTCTATTTACCAAACACACAATGCTCACAAAAATTCAAAACTTGATTTTTGTACCCATTCAGCAAATTCTGATTACTCAACAAAGACAATCCATTATCACTCGAATGGCCAAGTCGCAAGTGCTACAACTATTCAGATCACTTTTCCCAAAAGCTACAACAACTTCCCCTTCAACTACACTGGCATGAAGATGATACTATATAGAATGTAGTTTACTCTTTATGAGTACCATGGAGCCTTTACACACTTTAAGTATTCCATTCTCGGAGTAAAATTTATACATTTGATCATCCAAATTCGAAAGAGAAATCAAATTTCTATTTATCTGAGTAATATGGCAACACTCAATCTTTTTGATAATTCCATCGAACATTCTAAATTTGATGTTACCAATCCCCTCTACTAGTAATGGATTATCATCTTCCATGTAGATAGTCCCACTCATTTGCTTGTAAGATTCAAACCAATTCTTGTGTGGACACATGTGGAAAGTAGCACCAGAATCAAGAACCCAAGAATTCTGCCCATGACTAGAACTCACATCACAGACTTCCCCTACATAGTCACTATCATCACAACTATTGCCAGTGTCAACAATATTTGTCGAATTACCTATTTTCTGCTTCACTCTTTTCTCCTTCAGCTTAGAACGATCTCTCTTGTAGTGACCTTGCTCCCCGCACTCATAATAATTTTGCTTCCTTGCTCTAGACTTTGATCTGGCGGTTGACTCTTTTCTTTCAAATTCCTTTTGTTGTGTTCTTCATCTAATCACAAGACCCTTGCCCTCAATTCTGCTATCTCAAAAGATCTTTTTCAACTCTTTATATTTCAGTGCATTACTAATATCTTTCAGTGAAATGTTGTCTTTTCCATATAGCAGCGTATAGGCAAAAGTATCATAAGACGGTGGTAAAGAACATAACACAATCAAGGCCTGATCATCACTCTCAATTTTGATATCCACATTTTTCAGGTCCATTATAATTGAATTAAACTCATCAATCTGAGTTTTAACAGGTGTACCTTCGTTCATACGGGGATTGTACAACTTCTTTTTCAGGTAGAGGCGGTTTGTCAGCGATTTCTTAGAATACAGATCTTCCCGCTTCTTCCATGCCATTGTTGCAGATGTTTCTTCAGCAATTTCTCGAAGAACACTATATGTAACGCTCATGAAGATCGCACTCAAAGCCCTCTCCTTTAGGTCTTCCTTCTCTGTCTCTTTCATCTCTTCAGGAAAATCCTCATCAATTTTCTTTCATAACCCTTGAAACACCAGGGACGATTTCATCCTAATATTCCATAGACTGAAACTAGAACCACTGTCAAATTTCTCTACTTCGTACTTTATTGAAGATGATGAAGATATTTTAACCCTAGATTATATGTAGAAACCCGAAGCTTGCTCTGATATCGATTATTGTGGAAGATCGTAGGTTAGCTAGCACACAATCACACACACATCAAATAGAGAAGAAAAATCGACACAAGAATTTAATGAGGTTCAGCTAAGCCTAATCCTCAGGGAAAAAGCAGAGAGAGTTTTCCTCTATGAATGACAAGAAAATCACAGTACAATCTCTAGAATCCCCAACTACAACCCCTATATATAGATCCCAAAAGGTCTCAAACCTATAAGAGAAAGATTTTTCAATTTGACAAGGACTATAGGTTTTCCTTTCCCAAATCTATTAGGACAATGAGTTTTCCTAAACCTATAGGAATTATGGGTTTCCTAAAAATATAAGGAAATAATTCAAGCCAAAAAATAACAAATTATGCTAATGAGAGGCGGCCTGCTTAAAATTCCGGTAGGAAATGCTGTTGAATGACTAAAAGCAGCAGTCTGCTTATCAGTTGCAGGTGGAGATCTTAATGTAGGCCGAGAGGTTCCCCCAGAATGTATTGAATAATCAGCAATTGGTAAATATGGTAAAGAGTCTGCTGGCCCCCCCACAGGTAGGCGAGCTGAAGACAAACCACTAATTGGGGAGGATCTTAAACAAGCTCGGGATGAAGTTTGCTTGCTGGCAGAAGATGAACCAGTCATAGGAGAAGACCTCAAACTATGTTGCCGCCATACCTGATTCCGCATATAAGCAGGAGGAACAACTGGAACAAAACAAATTATGGTTACGTTTATGGGTCACGAGAAACATTGAATTCAAATCCTCCATGTCATATTTAATGCAGATTATAAGTTCAAATTTTTTGACAGGAAAGATCAACTAATGGTTAAGAACACA
This sequence comes from Nicotiana paniculata, assembly GCA_005239505.1. Lineage (NCBI taxonomy): Eukaryota > Viridiplantae > Streptophyta > Magnoliopsida > Solanales > Solanaceae > Nicotiana > Nicotiana paniculata. Next base: position 8,863 of record ML367482.1, read on the forward strand.
TAAACAAAAAATGTATTAGTACCTTGCTGCATAACTGGACGCCCAGTAATTTGAAGATCTATGCATTTAAATATGAAAGCATTAGCCAGAGCCTTATTCAAGAGAATTTCTTTCTGATTCATATCAAGCTCATTCTTCTTCAAAAGATATGCTGACCCGGCCTCCTGAAGCTTTAAATCATATTTCTTACGAATTGGTGCAGCAACAACCTCTATCTCCGTCTCGCACTCAGCTCTCAGATGCAATTTCTGTTGAAAGCCAACGCAGCAGAAATTAAACAAGGAACATACCTTCAACCATGGTTGTTCATGTGATGTGGGGAATTCCTTGGAAGAATCTTCATAGAAAACCTAAGAAGTCTTCTAACTTGTGCCTATCGTAGGATGCCAGATTGATGGAGTCACACGTGTATTTATAGGTAGACTAGGGACACTTAGGCAAAATACTTTAGCCCTATGGACTTCTCCTTAAATTATAATTACCCTAGGGACTCCTAATATATTGTAATTTCTTTCAATCAAAGAAACTACCATATATGCATAACTACAGATTTTTATCTGATATATTATTTCTTTTGGGAGACAAAGTAAATAATTTATTACCTTATATGTGGACCATACTAGAAGTCTCTAGAAGAGACGGTAAATTTCTAACATTTTTCGTTTGGCCCACATATTAAAATCAGATAACCCTTAATGAGAGATAAACATATAATATGGCCATAGACTTTCTCACTCAACTAAAAGTCATGCAACAGTGACTTTAGCTAGAACATTTCATCACATGAGCCATTGTGGTCATGCTCTTAAACAAACAATTCCTTCCATGTATCACAATGTACAATATATTCTAACAAAATATCGACAACTTTATGAATGAACTTAACATAAGTCATTTAGAGTCCAACTTTATTGATCCAATGATCACAAAATAATACATGACAAATCAAAGTGTGTATTGTCATGTATAAACATAATATCTAGACAAATTGTTAGAGAACAAAACAAGGCTAAGTAGAGCCACTAAGACCCATATGGGTTACATGATCCTTGAAAATATTAGCCGGCAAACCTTTAGTCATAGGATCAGCAATCATCAAAGTAGTACTAACATGCTCAAAACTCACATCTTGCTTCTTCACATAGTCTCTAACCATCAAGTACTTTATATCGACGTGCTTGCTTCGGCTGCCACTTTAATTATTCTTGAATACTGCAGCTGAATTATCACAGAAGATTCTCAATGGCCTTGAAATGGAATCGACAATCCTAAGGCCGAAAATAATTTTTTCGACGATAACCCCTGTGACGTAGCTTCATAGCATGCTATAAATTCATCTTTCATAGTGGATGTTTCAACACATGTCTGCATGACACTTCTCCAAGATACAACACCTCTAGCAAAAAGAAAAATATATCCTGAAGTAGATTTACCATTGTCTTTGCATCCACCCAAATCAGAGTCTGAATATCCAATCACCTCCAATAAATCACCGTATTTGTATTTAAGCTTAAAATTCTTGGTTCCTTGCAAATATCTCAAAACCCTTTTACCAGCTTTCCAATGGTCAAGACCATGGTTACTTTGATATCTGCCAAGCATTCATACCGCAAAGGCAATATCACGTCTAGTGCAGACTTGTGCATACATAAGGCTCCCAATAAGCGAAGCATAGGGAATGCCTTTCATTTGCTCCTTTTTCCAATTCATTTTGTGGACATTAACTCAATGAGAATTTGTCACCTTTAATTATGGGTGCTGATATTCTTCATCCCGAATCTTTCCAAAATTCTTTCAATATAGGCCCTTTGAGACAGTCCAAGTAATCTTTGGGATCTCTGTGAATCTCTATGCCAATGACATAAGAGGCTTCACCCATATCCTTTATCTCAAAATTCTGGATAAGAACTGTTTAGTCTCATGCAACAACCCCAAATCATTACTTCCAAGTAAAATGTCATCCACATATAGGACTAGAAAAATATATTTTCTCCCACTTATCTTAAGGTATATACACCGATCAATGATGTTCTCCGTAAATTCAAATGAAGAGAAAACATTATGAAATTTAATATACCATTGGTGGGAAGCCTGCTTTAGCCCATAAATAGATTTATTCAACTTTCAAACAAGGTGACTTTTGTCCTTATCACAAAATCCTTCAGGCTGACGCATGTATACCTCCTCTTCAAGATCTCCATTCAGGAAAGCCGTTTTCACATCCATTTGATGTAACTTTAAATCAAAATGAGCTACTAATGCCATAGTTATTATAAATGAATCCTTCTTTGATACTGAAGAGGAGGTTTCATGGTAATCAATGCCTTCAATTTTTGAGTAAAACCTTTGGCTACAAGCCTGACTTTATATCGTTCCATATTACCAGATGAGTCCCTTTTAGTTTTAAAAACCCATTTGGAACCTATAGTAGAGGCTCCTTTTGGTAACTCGACGAGATCCCAAACTTTATTTTTAGCCATAGATTCTAACTCTTCTTTCATGGCATCATACCAAAGTGTGGAGTTTTCTCCACTTATGGCTTGTGAAAACGAGCATGGATCATCTTTTAGTCCAATCATAATCAGACTCGTGGAGATATACAACATAGTCACTAAAAATTGTTGGTTTTTGAATTCTTGAGGATTTTCATACTCCCACTAGTTCAGACACTTCTTCAGTGAGTTCAGGTAAAATGGGTTGATCTTCATGTGGCTCCTCAAATGGTGGTGGTTCTTGAACTTGTTGTTGTTCAGATAATTCATGAGAATTTTTCTGAGCAACATTTAAGTTCCCAATAATCAAAGGTACCGTAGGTGGTTCCCTTATTTATTCAAGTTCCACCTTTGAGTCAAACCACTCCCACTTTATCATATTTCTCAAGAAATTTAGCATTTCTAGCCTCAACAATTTTAGGAGAATGAGAAGGACGACAAAAGTTAAATCCCTTAGAGTTAACCACATAGAACCGCTTATTGTTCTTTCATCCAAATTCTTTAGTTGTGGATTATAACCCTCACTTCAGTTGGACATCCCCAAATATGTAAATGATTTAAACTAGGTTTCCATCATTTCCATAACTCAAAAGGTGTTTTGGGGACAACCTTGGATGGAGCTTTATTTAAAATATACACAACGGTTTTTAAGGCTTCACTCCATAAGGATAAAGGTAAACTTGATATGCTAATCATGCTTCTTACCATGTTCATTAATGTCCGGTTCCTTCTTTCTGTCACACCATTTTGTTGTGGTGTTCCTGGTATGGTATATTGGCCAATTATACCTTCACTTTCAAGGAACTCAGCAGATGGACCCTTAACTTGTCCCTTATCTCTGTACGTACCATAATATTCTTCACCCCTATCAGATCTTACAATTTTGATCTGACCATCAGTTTGTTTCTTTACTTTTGTTTTGTAAACTTTAAAAGCATCAAATGCTTTTAATTTGTTAAACAGAAAATAAAGATACATATATCTTGAATAGTCATCAATAAATGAGATAAAATATTTCTCACCATTCAAGCAAAGGGTAGAAAAAGATCCACAAATGTCTATATGTATGATATCAAGCAATTGAAAACTCCTTTTGGCACCTTTATTTGATTTGTTGGTCTTCTTACCCTTTATGCAAACAACACAAGTCCTAAAGTCAGAAAAATCAAGAGCTTTTAGAACTCCGTCATTAACCAACCTTTTAACTCTATCAATAAAGATGTGTCCCAATCTCTTGTGCTAAAGACTTGATGAGTTCTCATTGATAATACACCGCTTAGTGCCAATTTTTTTGTCATGCAAAGTTAAAACATTACATTCAAATGTAGAGTCTAACTCAAGTTTATATAAATTTCCATTCAAATTTCCAAAACCAATAACTTTATTATCTTTCAAAAGTTTCATAGAAGGATAATGAAAATTCAAATCATATCCACTAATTGATAGTCATGAAAGAGAAGAGAAATTAAATTTCTAGAATATTCTGAAACATAAAAAGTATTTTCTAAATCTAAGTGAAAATCATCCTTCAAAATGAGCCTATAAGTCCCCACGCCTTCCACATGTGAACGCGTCCTATTGCCGGAATAGACGTATTGTTCACTTCCTATTGGCTTCCTCTGAGTTAGAAAGCCCTGCATGATTTTTGAAATGTGGATTGTAGCACCTGAATCAATCCACCATGTATTATCAGAAACTTCAGTAAAATTAGATTCATAACATACAAAGGTAAAATTACCTTTTTTCTCGATGCATTTCTTGTATTTCAGGCAATCCTTCATCTAGTGTCCCTTCCTCTTACAAAAACGACAAACATCTTTGTCAAATGTGCTTTTCTTCTTCATGGGAAAACTTTTTCCCTTCTTTGTATTTCTCTTACCATGAGTCACCATATTAACATTTTTAGGTGTCCCGTGCTTCAACCTCTCTTCTTCTTGAACACACATGGTCAAGAGTTCATTAGTTGACCATTTATCCTTATGTGTGTTGTAAGAAATCTTGAACGGACCATATTCCGCAGGAAGTGAGTTGAGAATAAAATACACAAGAAATGGTTCACACATATCAACCTCAAGGGACTTGAGTTTAGCAGCAATGTCTCTCATCTCCATAATGTGCTTATGCACTGTATGACTTCTGTCAAAAGTCATACTTGAGAGCCTCTTCATAAGAGTGCTGGCCCATGCCTTGTCAGAGCTTACAAATTGTTCATCAATTACCTTCATGTAAGCTTTGACCTTATCGCTATAAGGGATAGAACCCCTAATACTTTGGCCTATGTGGGCTTTGATGAGCATTAAACTTAAACGATTAGTTCGCTCTCACCGCTCATAATTAGTCTTAGCCGTTGGAGTACTTGATTCCGTGGGAATAGGTGGTTCATCCACACGGAGTGCTAGGTCCAGATCCGAGCACCCTAAAATGAGGAGGACTTTATCCTTCCATTAAGTATAATTGTCACAAGAAAACATTGGAATTCGAACATTCTCATTAAAAATAGCATACAAAAAGCGGTAAAGACTGCAAGACAAGGATAAACATACATAAGCTATGAAGTACAATCTATCAAAGGTGAATCGTGTAAAATTCCGATTCTAAGTAAATTCTAAACCCTCCTGTGGGCAAAGGTTGCAACCCAAGCATATAATTTATTTTACTTTATTAGACTAGTATACCAAAATACACATAAAAATTAATCTGTAATGTGGGCACAAGATAGTTTTCAACTTAAAGGTTTACTATCTCATTCCAATTACTCTCATCAAAATAGTTACCTCCCTCTAGGGCTGAGTTATCATTTTAATAAGATAACTGAATTAAATAAATGTCATTATAACTTTTAATCTCTAAACTTTATGTGATGAAATAACTCAATTTCTTTTATATTAAATACTCAAAATGCTGTGACCACTCCTAAATACATCACTTAAAAAAAAACTCAAACGACATCTCAAAATAATTAACCTTAACAATCAACTTTAGCAAAATATATGGCCACCATACAAAGGTTAATTCTCATAATTAATTCGCTCATTATAAAATCAAATAACTGTAAAGGAACAGGAAGAAACAAAACTTCAAATACAACTGAGTAGTGCTTGGATTATTAATCAAATTCCTTTACGGTTTGTTTGAATGGTTGTTACCCATTGTAACGTATTGTATTATTTTTTTAGAATAATATTTGTTTTGATTGTTTAGCTAAAAGTGATTGTATTGTATTTTTAAATTTATTGTTTAGAAACAATGAAAAGTCCTATTTTTTGAAACAACCGATTTAGTGTGTTGGGATTGTTTCCTATTTTTCTTTCTAATTATGACTAACTTATTACATTATAATTCTATTTTACTCTTTATCTTTTTTTATTTTAAATAATAACAAAGTCTCTTTCTCATATAATTCTATAATAGAATTCTACGTGAAGTCTAATAACCTATATAAATTCTCAAAAACAGCATCCTAAATATAACCTATATAATAATCTACATACATGAAAAACTCGTTTTGTTCTTCTGCCACTGCTCCATACTTTTCAAGTAATGGTTTTGTTTTACTTTTGTTTGAATGGATTTACTTAGTATTTTTTTAAATTTTTTTATTATTATGATCTAATTATGAATATAGTGTACTTATTATTATTTTAAATATTATTAACTTGTTCAACTAATTTCGATAGAATTTACATGAATCTAATTGCTTAATTTATATATAAGACATAATTAGTGATAAATTAGTATAAAGGGGTTTTCTTAAATAATTTTTATGTGTAATTCTTGATAAATTAAATATTTAAAATAATTAAGGGTATTTTAGTAAACTTATGAGTTACAGTACAGTACAATACAGTCAAACCAAACAACAAAATGTTACTTAACAACAACAAACAATACAATCTATCCAAACATTATATTCATAAAACAATATGATACAATATAATACAATACAATACAATATAATATAATACAATACGATACATTATAAAACGATGGGGAACACGGAGTGTTAGTCCAAAACAAAGTTGGAACAGAGACTCCAAAATTTTATAGAAAAGTAACAAACAAAGCTCACGAAATTGCATAGAAAAAGCTGAGCATGGTTAGGCAGGCACACAACAAGGATTTTATTGGTAATTCCTCTTTAGTCTACTTCAATAGAATCATACATATGTAACGAAATTGTCAGAATATAAACTTACTTTAAAAGTAACTCTTAATATTTTTTTCTTCGTTTAAATCGAATTGAACAGCCGAAAACTAACACCGGAAAGTAGGGGTGTTTATGGTTCGGTTTGGGTCGATTTTTCCTATAAAAAAAAACCAAATCAAGTAAGTCGGTTTTTTGATTTTTTCAGTTATTTATCGATTTTTTCTTAAATATGAGACATACACTACCAAACGCATATTCCGACGACTACATTTTCAACATAACACTAACAAATTAATTGCTCTTTGAGAAATTTATCATTTACCAAGATATATAAATAGTGATGAATAATTTATGTACTCCATTAAAAATTGATTTATTTTTAGCATGAAATAATTTTTTTTATACTTAGCGAAAGAAAATTACCAATCAAACTAGAATGTAAAGACAAAGAATTAGATTATTAAATAGCAAAGAACTAGACTATAAATATAAATGACTAATATATACCATAAAATTTTAAAAACTTTATATAAAAAGATATACATATATATAGGTGTAACAATAAATTTAAATAACTACTTTTATAATCGGTTTGATTCGATTTTTTCGGAGTTTTATGAATACCCCTGCCGAAAAGCCTAATTGCATAAATCTGGCAATTAACATAAGATGGAAAGTAGACAAAACATGGACCAAGCAATACAAAATAAGGTAAACATCATTTTATGCGGCGTGAAACATTGCTTATGCAAAAACTTGTGAGAATAAACTTTGACAAGGGCATCCCCACTGCTAAGCAGTAAAGTAGATCCAAATACAAAATAACCGTTTGTTTAAAAAATTTACCAATTGCTTGTTAATCCCAGCAATGCAAGAATACCAAACTCACAGATTACAAACAATAATACGAGTCCTTTTATAATTGTTTCGGCTACAAATATTTGGGTCCAACTAGTATTCGAATTAGATATTAAAACTCAACAATAGAAAAGGACAACGATTACTTTACAATGCGCTCTCAAATACACAGTGTGCCATGGATCCAAGTCTTAATTTAAAATTTCAAACGACATGCGAGTAACAAAGGTCAAATATATTATAACGTCAAAGATGACACACTGCAAAACAAGCCTAAAATTCTCTCCACAGACTAGAGAAATCTATGTTACACAAACGTAGTATACTATGCTCATAACCACAATTAACGGATACTGAAAAACACAGTTAAAAGGCCGGCTCTGATACCACATATTGAATTTGAATACCCATACAGAGCCAACGCAGTAAAAATTAAACAAGGAATGTACCTTCAACCATGATTGTTCAAGTGATGTGGGGAATTCCTTGGAAGAACCTTGACAGAAAACCTGAGGAGTCTTATAGGGGGCTTTTGCATCCGTACCCATTTTTTATGTCACATTTTAACTTATACCCACTTTGTAAAAAAAATTGCATCTGTACCCGTTTTTGCGCATAACTTCAGCATGCGAGGCTGAAGTAGCAAAGACAATCACGCAAAACTTCAGCATTCTAGTAGACGGGCCTGAAGTAGCTTTCGAACTTCAGATCTATAGCTGAAGTTGTTGTCTTGTAACTGGGGAACTTCAGCATACGGGGCTGAAGTTCTCCAGTTATTAAAATAAAAACTTCAGCATACGGGGCTGAAGTTCCCCTAGTTACACTGGGAAACTTCAGCTCTAGAGCTAAGTTTTGTCTTTGTAACTTGAGAACTTCAGCATACGGGCTGAAGTTCCCCAGTTATAAAGACAAAAACTTCAGCATACTGGGCTGAAGTTCCCCAGTTTACAAAAATAAAACTTCACCTTACAAAAATAAAACTAGAGCTGAAGTTTTGTCTTTGTAATTGTCTTTATAACTTGAGAACTTCAGCTCTAAAGCTGAAAGTTTGTAACTGGAGCTGAAGTTTCGTCTTTGTAACTGAGGAACTTCAGCCCCGTATGCTGAAGTTTTGTCTTTATAACTGACGAACTTCAGCTTAACTGGGGAACTTCAGCTCAGAGAGGGAAAGGGAACTGAAGTTATTCAAAAAATGGGTACAAGTTAAAAGTTTTTAAAAAAGCGGGTGTAGATTAAATGGGGGCGACCAAATAGGGTACCCCGCGCAATTTTTACGTCTTATAGCCTGTACCTATCAGAGGATGTAGACTAGAGACTCTTAAGCAAAATACTTTACCCCTAGGGACTTATCCTTAAATTATAATTACCCTAGAGACTCCTAATATATGATAATTTCTTTTCATCAAAGAAACTACCATATATGCATAAATACAAAATATTATTTGATATATTATTTCCTTTAAAAGACAAATTAAATAATTTATTAACTTATATGTGGACCACACTAAAAGTCTCTGGAAGACACGGTAAATAAAAAAACAACTTAACAATGAAATAAATGATGCATGGAGTCCCCCGAGTATATAATCATGGAGATATTGGACACAAACCATATCCTCGTGGCCTTTTGTCACTTGTTCTCTTTCTTTTTGTCCCCTTTCCCATAAGATATGAAGGGGGTCAGAATGAAAAGAAGAGCTGAATTTCAAGGAGTCCGAAACTTAAATGTGATTTTTTTGGATAAGTGTGATATAAATGTGTATAAAAGAAAAAAGAATTACAATTCTACATATAGCGCATGAATAAATTGCGTTATATATATAACACATTAAAGAACCATGTTATACACATAACTATTAGGTGGTACAATGGTTAAAGGATGGTTAAGAAGTTAGTTTTGGTCTTGGGGTGGTGGGTTCGAATCCTTACACTAGCATTCTTGTATTATCCTATTTTTTTTCATTTTTTATTTCTTTTCATTATTTGATTTAAGTGTTTAGATATAAATACTTTAATAGAGAAGCCTTTTATTAATTCTTTAAAAAATCAACCAACATTTTTAATAGTTGTTGTTTTGTCTTATACGTAAAATAAAATTATTTTTTTCTCCTTTTATTTTCAAATTAGAATTATGAGTTTTATTTTATAGTTACAATTTTTATAAGAGAATAATATATATAGTTTAATCTATTGGTTGAATTATTTTATTTTTTGATATATTTCTTTTTAAATTTAGTTAGCAAATATATATTATTCAATAGATAAGAAAAGAATACAATCCAAAAAATAGAAAAATATTTGGACATCTATATTATATTAAAAGGAGAGTAATGAAGCATATGGTTAAGTCAAGTGGCAAACTAAAAATAAGCCACTTGGCAATTTTAAGACAACAATAAAAATTTGAATTATAAATAGAAACATAGAAAGTAGTTTAATAAATCTTATACTCGATTTAAATAAATCTTAGACAAATCTAATCTATATATCTATATATCTACATTTAAATTTATATTTATATGTATATTTGTAGTTATATCTATACATGAAAAAAATATTCATATAATATTATTCCTTTTGTAGAAATAATTAGGATATTTACAATTTAAATATTACCATGTAAGAGATAATATTATATGTCAAGCAATATTCTTCATTTTTATCAGATTGATATATCAAAATCTTTAACTAAAACATAAATTTTATATTTGAATCTAGAGTTAATCTTACTTATTTGTAATTATCATTTAGTAGGCCTTTAAACATTAGCAATACCGTAATTATAGGGAATTCAAACACAAAGACATATCTTTTTTTAAAATAAATATTCAAAATAAAAATAATAAAAATAGTAATAAAATTTAAAATAAAAAATAAATTTCAAATTATATGTAATTTTAATAATAAAAATTAGAAATTAAATTTATATCTTAAAACTAAAAAAAGGCATAGAGTAATTTTTTGAAAATGCAGTCTAATTTAAAAAATAGAATTATAAGAATTATTTGAATTTGAGATGAGTTTTTTTTTCATAATTTTTTTTTTGAAAATACTACATAAAGAAATAAACCAGCACCCCAAGACCTAAACCAACTTTTTAAACATACTTTAACCATTGCACCACCAAATAGTTATATGTATAATGCAGTTCTTTAATATGTTATATATATAACGCAGGTTATTCATGCGCGCCAAAACACTGTTAAAGTATAAAATCGCGCTATATATAAAATGATAACTCTTTTCTTTTACACACATTTATATCAAACTTGTCCGAAAAAAACCACATTTAAATTCCGAACTCAATTCCAAGTGGCCATCTGATGGGCAGGATTCACTGGCATATAGCCAGATCCTTAAAAAAAGGCAACATTAACGTTATTCCTCTGAGCCACTTTAAACGCCGTTTCAGTATTCTGAGAAGATGCACGAAGATCAGTAATGGATTGAGGATGCACTCTGCTGACTGCTGGTAAGATTGATTGATTGCAGGTAACACTTATAACTGAGACAACAGATGCACGAGGCACCAGATTTTCCCCAGCTGGAGAAACAACTTGATGTAAATGTTCTGCTGCATGGGGGGAGGATCCAGGGATTGGAATAAAGTTTCTTTCAAAACTAATGCAAGTATTCACGGAGCCACGAGATATTAAGCATTAAGTGCAAAGTGAACACAAGTCAAGTAAATGAGACATAAGCGTCACAAAACATGCTATCCAAGTAAGCAAGGCATCATCAATAATTTCAAATCTTAGGGAAGACACTACACATGCCAAAGCCTAAATATGCTACTATCAAACAAGTCAAGGGAGCCTAGAAATCTCATATTTCTTCCTCCATTTATTCCCAAAATTCTAATCTACTCTAAAATAAAAAAAATACTAGTACCCGGTTTAAACTACAACCCATGAAAAAGAACTGAGGCATAAAGAAAAATCACAGGGGATTATTACTACCTAAAGAAATCTAAAAGACATGTTTTTGTGTTTTTCTATTTTTTAAATTTTTTTTTTTGTGTTTTTGATTAAACTTTAGTTCCTCAAGAAAACTGTGTAGGAGGTCCATCGTCGGGAAAAGTCCAATTTTTTTACTTTTTTTCCACAAAAGCTACTACACTTTATAACGAGTACTACAACTAAGCTAAAATAACACAGAAACTACTACACTTAAGAAAGAGTACCACAACTAAGCTAAAATAGCACAGAAACTCACCCAAACAGTCTCCTCACCCCACACTTAAAATTTTGCGATGTCTTCAATGCACACTATAAATAATAATAGGGTAAAAGAGACTCCCTGGTAGGCCAAAGGCTGAAGCATTAGCGGCTCACGAAGTACTCAGATTTCCCCCAGGCATCGTCCTTTGTGTAGGCACCCCACACTTAGTCCTCACCGTCTAGCTCGCTTTTGCACTCTTCCAATGACTTTGCTTCCTATGCTCATAATCCTACCAAATAAAACAACACTAAAAAGAGGACTTCCAACGGCCAAACGCATACACAAGTATACGCGGTCGTCAAGTAATAAAGTGATTAAAAGTCGGATGTCGAACCCACGAGGACTTGTGATTAACTATTAACTAAATTAGACTATCCTAACTATCTAAACAAAAATTAAACTTAGAAGTATTTGTTTCTAATCTAATTAAAATAAGAAAAATAAATAGTGAACTCTGAACAAAAGGATAGCAGATTTTTATGTTATCAATGCGATGAAAATGATCTAGGGTTATGGGCTATCTAACAATCATATTGTATTCTTGAATTGGATTGACTAATTAATTTATCTGGTTTATTGCTTGACAGAGTTAATATTGCTCATAAGAATCTGTCGAGTTCTTACTCGCCTATTCAAGATAACCTAATGCCATATGTCTATGGAATTAGAACTAACAAGAACGCATTTATAATTTCTGTAAATCAACCAAGAAGGGCAATTAGGTATATGTCTATCCTAACCGGGAATCTGTTCCCGAGGCCCAGGTTCAAGAACTTGATCTACTCAATCCGATGTGCAATCTAGAATTCCACTTTCGTGTTCTGATGGGTTAGTATTTTGTTTTGATGATCTAACAAACTTTTATGTAAAGAACCAGATAAAGGACCTGAACGCGCAACCAGGGGGAAGTATATTGATAGGGGGAACTTAAGTTTGTCATCATCAAAAAGGGAGAAATTGATGAGTTGTATTCTGTTTTGATGATTTAACAAACTTTTATGTGAAGGACCAGGTTGAGGACCTAATGTATACACAACAACAAATGTCATCTATGTCTCCAGGAATTTCGGATCATACAGTGCTGAATGAGGACGGACCAGCTAAGGGACCTGATCCCTCATCGGACTCACAGATTAAAGTACAGGTCAACTTGACAGTTGTAAAAAGCTGTGACAGAAAAGGTGAATGCCTGCTACTATTCACGCTACAGTGTAGCAATAATGCAACATTCACTTCCTAGTGGTTGAACCTTGTACCTCTAAGATTTTGGACATCCTTCTTGGAATGTGCAATGTTTGATAATATCTTGAAGCAAGAAGAACAACATATTCATTTGGCCATTTTACTACATTCTTCATAGCATTGAAGATCTGCTCCATTGTTGAAGGCTCAAGTGTGTCAAGAACAAGAAGACAACTCCACTACGGACCAGCTCCACCACGAGTATATGTGTGTCCTTAGTTGAGTTGTAATCTTGTGTTTTGTTCTTCATTGTAACTCCTATCTTGCTTTCTTAGAAGCTTTGTTTTAGGAAACTCAAAATCATATACCATCCGTGTTTGTGTTGTGACTAGTGTAGTCATAAGTTAAAGTCTTTGTAACTAGTGAGTAACAAAGTGGCTTGTAATAAGTGTATTGCAAGTTAGTGTGTTGAAGTCTTTGTAAGAGAGTCATTACAAAGTGACTTGTAATAGTTGAGATTACAAGTTAGTGAAGTTGAAATACTACCAGTGTAGATCGTGGTTTTTGTCCCCTTGAGTTGGGATTTTTCCACGTAAAAATCCAGCGTCTTTTCTACTTTCTGTTTTTGTGTATTTTTTAGGGAACTGGTAGAGGACCAGGTCGCCTTACTGTTTGGTTTTTACAGTCTGTTACTTACGGTGGGAAGTGATAGAGAACCGGGTTCTCTATACAGTTTGGTGGACGCTTAGTTTCTATCAAGTTCAATTCTAGATTCGTAGATAGTACTCAATTGGTGATCAATAAATTAAATAATTAAGCGCAATATTGAATAAATAAACCAATATGATATATCAAGAAAGCAAACTCAATATCCGAATAACAATAGTCATGAAAGAACCGCGACCCTAGAACGTGAAGTTTAGCTCCACATAGACGTGGTAGCAAAACAACAGATCATACAAAGACACATAAAAATTACTAAGTTTGGCGGAAGAAAGATGTAACTTGATGAATTCCGGCCTCCACGGCGGCTCTGTGCTAGTGTTTTCCTCTCAAAAAGTCCTTCCGAGTGTTTCGTACTTTTGTTCTCCTCTAAAAGTCACGTTCCCCCCTTCAAAATAGGTTTAGATTGACTTTTATATGAGTTGGGGGCGTCTAGGAGTTAAAATACCAGAGTCCTAGTCGGAATAGGGCAATTTCACGCCTCGAGCGTCTAGGGCAGCGTGGGGCATTGGCCCTGGTGCTCAAAAGTTAAGTATTCTGGAAACTGCGTCACAGCCAGCGACCCACGCTGGTTGTGGCCCTCAAATTTTAATTTTTGCCTTTTTGCTCCGATTTTGCTCCAATTCGCGTCCTAAATTGCATCCGAATAATTCCTACGCATAGAAATACCAAAATTTAGCGCAAATCATCATATTAAATATCTCAAATCGTCGAGACTTGAGCAAAATGTAAGGCGATATACGTCAAAATATGCATACATTAAGCCGATTATCAGAAAGTAGAGGAACCTTACAAGCAATTTCCTCTCCACTGCCACCTGAATAATTACCTGCTTCATCAGACTGCTCAATTGCAGCAACCGATGTTCTCCTCGAGGTGGTGATCTCAGCTTGCTCTTCTGAAACTGAAGCTTCTAAGACATTAGGAGATAGAACAGGAAGAACATGGCACTCGTCTTGAGAAGATGCAGGTGCATCAGAGACAACATTGTCTGGACACTGTAACTCAACATGCTGTCCACATACAGGGGTAACAGTCTTGGGATTACTGTCAGAGACATTTAAACTTTCCTCGGAGCACCCCATGCCGTCCCCAGAATCCGATCCAAGCAAATGGAGCTCATCAACCGCATAATGGGAATTACACAGCTCCTCATTTCTCATAGCAGAGAAATTAGCCTCAAGCTCTTTGAGTTGCTTGTCCTCTTGGCATTTGTGCTCTTCCATTTTCCTTGCAAACTCAGTTTCTAATGCTTTTTGTCTATCTCAGTTGCTGCAGTCTGACCATGTATGGAGCGAAGAACAGCTATCTCCATTCTGTACATCTTCTACAAATAAAAGAGGCAGACACAACAATCAGTAATAGCAGCCAGAGAAAGAAAATTTCCTAATACGATTATATCTACAAATAGACGAGCAAATATTCTTTGTGCAGTACCACTTGTAATATTAAACTTCAAAAATAAGAGCTGTGGAGATGCTCATGTGACGGACAATCTTGAAATGAGATTTTAAATGTAAATTAATACTCTCAGATATTTCAAAAATTTATACACTGTAAACTTTCAAGGAAAATATGGAATTGGAGACAAAATACTTTCCACTTCTTTTGTTTAGAATATTTTTCTAATTAAAACTTTATCAATATTTAGTTGCAGAGTGAAATTATTTTCAAAGAAAATTTTAAATACTAAAGATTGATAATAGAAGCGGAGTCTTGGCGTAACTGGTAAAGTTGCTGCCATGTAATCAGGAGGTCACGGGTTCGAGCCGTGGAAACAACCTCTTATATAAATGTAGGGTAAGGCTGTGTACGATATGTTGGAATCTCACGCATGAACCAGGTCCATCCCTTATGTACATAGACACGGGCATATTCGAGCATGTGGGATGCACGTGAAGGATATAAACTTAACTTGGTATACTTGATATCTCCTGATCGAAAATGTTACATAATGGATAAGGAGAAGGACTCCTTAATCAAAGAGAACACTATCCAAGATAAGGAAGGAGTTAAAAGTTGAGATCAACACGAACTCTTCCACAAAGGAAGAGTAACATTAGAACTCTAGTTGTTTTTTATTCTACTAACTCAATAATTGCAGGATGTTCTCACTTTACAGGTATTGCACAAACGCAGAAGTTAAACAGGAATTGAGAGAAAAATAGCAAGGCATTTTGCAAGCAATCCGTGTGTGATTCAGGTGTGCAAACTTGAAGCTACATGAACCAGATAGAAGAACCAGTTCCAACTGTCTATCTTTTATTCTAGTTCAATTGTAGTAGGTGTTTTCATATTGTACATTTCAGCTTTATCTAGAAGCAATTTTAATAGGTACTCAGAGTATTCAAGTTAGAGTTAACTTGAAGTTTTCGCAATAGTTAGAGGCTGTTTGCTACAAGGGATTAGAGTTAGTCCAAGGTTTATAAAAGTATTTTTGTAAATGCAGTTTTTGGCTCAGTGATTCAGTGGAGAGTTTTGGAAAATCCTACTGGGAAGTAGGTCGTGGTTTTTTCACCTTTTGAGCCAGGTGTTTTTCATGTAAAATACTTGTGTTCTTTACTTTCCGCATTTACTATTTCAGCAATAGTAGGTGTGGTATTGAAGTTAAAACATCAATTGATATCAGAGCGGGTTATCCTTGAAGAGGCTAACACCTTAGGAGAAGATCAAGATGAGTGCACCACCTGGAAATTGGGAAGGACAATCAACTGCTAGACCACCACTCTTCAATGGCCAGTACTTCTCCTGGTGGAAAAACAGAATGAGAGACCACATCATAGGAGAGAACTATGAGCTATGGAACATTGTCACTGATGGTCTCCTGGCTACCATGAAGAAGAATGCTAAGGGAGTAGATATGCCAAAAACAAGAGCTGACTGCACTGCTGAGGACTTGAGGAAATGGGAGAAGAATGCCAAGGCCAAGAAATGGATTGTGTGTGGACTTGGTCCAGACGAGTACAATAAAATTCAAAGTTGTACTACTGCTAAGGAAATTTGGGACACTTTGCAAGTGGCTCATGAAGGAACACCTCAAGTGAAGAGGTCCAGAGGAACTCTACTATATTCTCAATATGAGAATTTCATTATGAAGGAAGGGGAAACTATCCAAAAGATGTATACAAAGTTCACCATACTGACAAATGCACTTAAGTCTCTTGGAAGGATTATTCTTGAAGAAGACAAAGTTGAGAAGATTTTGACAAGGGTTCTGCCAGTCCCTTGGGAGAGCAAAATCACTGTCATTCAGGAATCAAAGAACATTTCCACTCTTAAGTTGGATGAGCTAATTGGAAATCTCACTACTTATGAACTTAGAAGGCAAACCATGAAGATGGATGTACCCAAGAAGGAAATGATCCTGACACTCAGAATCACTAAAGGTTCTGATCTAGAGGAAGATGAAATGGCTATGATCACAAAGGACTTCAAGAAGTACCTAATGAGAGGAAAGGGTCTTTCAAGAAGTGGAAGCTACAACAAACCAAGGATTCTTGAAAAACAGACCAATGAGGGCTGCTACAAGTATGGGAAGACTGATCACCACATCAAAAACTACCCTCAATGGAAAATTGAATGGAAGAAGGAAAAAGTTGAACGAGGAAACAGGAAGAAGGAACATGTTCAACCCAAGAAGAATAAAGGATCAACAAAGACCATGGTTGCTGCTTGGGGAGAAAGCTCAGATGAGGACTCAGATGATGATGATGGAGATGAACAAGCACTTATGGCAATTGGAGAATCCGATGAGGAATCTGAGGTCCAAGCGAAGGGGAGAAGCCAAATATGGTATATGGATAGTGGTTGCTCAAAGCACATGACAGGAAGCAAGAACCAGTTCCTTTCGCTTGAGGACCTCAAAGAAGGTAATGTCTCCTTTCGAAATGGGAAGAAAGGTGAGATCATTGGGGTTGGTAAGGTAGGTAAGACTGATTTTCACTCTATTGAGTATGTCTACTTGAAAGATGGCCTAAAATACAGTCTAATTAGTGTATTACGACTGTGTGATAGAGGTAACTTGGTAGCATTCACCTCTACTAAATGTTTTGTGATTAATCTTACCACTAACAAGATTATTTTGCAGGGAAAAAGAGTGAACAACATATATATTGTAGATCTGTCCACACTTTCATAAAATGAACTCACTTGCTTAAGTGTGTTGGACAATGATCCCCTCTTTTGGCACAAGACACTTAGACATGTAAGTCTGAGTCAACTCAACAAATTAGTCTCCAAGGACTTGGTGATAGGACTACCTAACATCAAGTTCAAGAAAGACAAAGTTTGTGAGGCTTGTGCAATGGGGAAGTAGGTAAGATCCTCTTTTAAATGCAAGAAAGTGGTAAGCACCGCCAGAACGATGGAACTGGTCCATATGGATCTCTATGGTCCAATGAGAATATTAAGCAGATGTAGTAAAAAATATGCGATGGTGCTTGTTGATGATTACTCTAGGTTTACTCGGACATTGTTTTTAACATCTAAAGATGAAGCATTTGACATGTTCACTTCTTTTGTTAGAAAAACTCAGAAACAACTAGGTAATCAATTTGCATCAATTAGGTCTGATCATGGCATTGAATTTGAAAATGCTAAATTTGCTGAATTTTGTGATGAACATGGCATAGATCATAATTTTTTTCTGCTACTAGGACTCCACAACAAAATTAAGTAGTTGAAAGAAATAATATGACACTTGAAGATATGACTAGGACTATGCTTCTTTCTAGTAAATTGCCCCATAGCTTCTGGACAGAAGCTGTAAATACTGCATTCTACATCATAAATATGTGCATGACTAGACCTCTTGTAGAGAAGACTCCCTATGAGTTACTTAAAGGGAGAAAACCAAATATATCCCATCTTAGGGAATTTGGATGCAAGTGCTTCGGGCACAACAATTGTAAAGACTCCCTAGGCAAGTTTGATCCTAAAAGTGATGAAGGAGTATTCTTGGGATATTCTTCACATAGTAAAGCTGATAAGGTCTATAACAAAAGAACTATGTGTGTTGAAGAAAATGTTCATGTAGTTTTTGATGAAATTAACATTCTTTATGAGAGACAGGAACATGATAATGAAATAATTGGGCTAGTAAGAAACTTAAATGAAACCACAGTCCAGACTGAAGATGCACTGGACGAAGGAACATGTTCATCCATCCATAGCAACATGACAGGGAGAATAGAACAAAGAGAAAATGATCCTCAAACCTCAATGGAACCTGTCCATGAACCCGTTCCACAACAACAAAACACTGAAGGAACATCAATGAGAAACTAGTTGGTTGTGAAATCTTACAAGTATCAAAGTTCTCATCCCATTCAGAACATAATTACTGATCCAACCTCTGGAATCAAAACCAGATCTTCATTAAAGAACTTGTGTGATTTTGATGCTTTCTTATCTCTTATTGAACCTAAAAATGTTGCCGAGGCTTTGCAGGATGCAGACGGGGTAAATGCAATGCAAGATGAACTCAACCAATTTTAAAGAAGTCAAGTTTGGCATCTGGTACCAAGACCCCTGGACAGATCAGTAATTGGCACAAAATGGGTATTCGGAAATAAACTTGATGAGTATGGAACAATTACAAGGAACAAGGAAAGATTGGTGGTTCAAGGATATAGTCAAGAGGAGGGCATAGACTATGATGAATCATTTTCTCCAGTTGCAAGGTTGGAAGCAATAAGACTCCTCATAGCTTTTGCTGCTTACATGGAATTCACCCTTCACCAGATGGATGTCAAGAGTGCCTTCCTCAATGGCTAACTAAAGGAAGAAGTGTTTGTTAAGAAACCTCCAGGGTTTGAAAGCAAGGAGAATCCTGATCATGTGTACAAACTTGACAAAGCACTTTATGGGCTCAAGCAAGCTCCAAGAGCATGGTATGAAAGATTATCAAAGTTTTTGCTTGAGCATGATTGCAAGAGAGGTAAAATTGACAATACTTTGTTCTTGAAAGAAAAAGGTAAGGATCTCTTGGTAGTTCAGATATATGTTGATGATATAATCTTTGGAGCAACTATTGATAAGCTAAGTAAAGAATTTGCTAAACTAATAGGGAGTGAATTTGAAATGCGCATGATGGGTGAGATTAATTTCTTTTTAGGGTTACAAATTAAATAAAATTCAAATCGAACTATGATCCATCAGCAGAAGTATGTAAAAGAGTTTCTTAAAAGGTTTAAAATGGACGATTCCAAAGAAATTGACACTCTTATTGCAACAACTACAAAGTTGGATATCGATGAACCTGGTTCATCTGTCGATCAGAAGTTGTATAGGAGAATGATTGACTCATTGTTGTATCTCACTGCTAGTAGACCTGACATTGTTTTCAGTGTAGGCCTTTGTGCAAGATTTCAGGCAAATCCAAAGGAGTCCCACTTGACTGCTGTCAAGAGAATTTTGAGATATCTAAAAGGCACCACTGATCTTTGTCTTTGGTATCCAAAATGCAGTAATTTCAATCTAGTGAGATATGCTAATGCTGATATGCATGTTTTCTCTTGGATAGAAAGAGCACCTCAGGTATGGCATACTTTCTTGCCTCATGTTTTGTGTATTGGGCCACCAAAAAGAAAAATTCAATGGCCTTATTTACTGCTGAAACTGAGTATGTTGCTGCTGCTTCATGTTGTGCTCAGTTGTTGTGGATCAAACAATAATTAATGGACTTTGGAATTGATGTTAGTTGTATCCCCATTTTTTGTGATAAAACTAGTGCAATTAGTATGACCAAGAACCCGGTTCATCACAAGAGATCTAAGCACATAGATGTTAGGCATCACTTTTTGAGGGATAACTATGAAATGGGTATCACTGTGGAATTTTGTGCTACTAACAAGCAAATAGCTGACATCTTCACAAAAGTCCAAAGTAGAGATCACTTTGAAAGGAACATGTTAGAATTAGGGATGATTAAGATCACCTAAAAGGACCAGTTCAGAATTCACAACGAATTGTTTTTTAAAAAATTAAAAAAAAAAATTTGGTTAGAAAATATGGAAATTGTGTATAACTAGACTAATTTTTGCTCAGTCTCGTACTTTCAATAGTATACTCTTATGCCATGTGTTAAAATGACTCATTAATCTCTAATGGTATTTTCTCTATTTTGGCAAATTTAGACTTACACAAGAGAATTCTCAGTGAAGAACCTGGTTCATCAAGATAACACTGTATGTTTTCTACACTCTGCATAATTTGAAATAATAATATTTGAATCATGAGAAAGTCCTACTAAATTCCAAAGTTCTTTTGAACTTACCCGTTATAAGTGAACCAGTTCCGTTCAAAGACTCCTAACCGAATTAAACCACCTAAATTCTAGGAAAGACTCCAACGTCTTTTCAAAACTGAAATTTAGTTTAATTAGACTTCTAAAAGTCTGAAAAGCCTACCGTTACCCATAATTACTTCTTTTTAAATTGATCATCATTATTTCTTTCCTCACTCCATAATTTTCAAGCCGTCAAATACTCTCCATCTTCTCTCATCTTCCAAACTCAATCTACTTCTCCTTTCTTCTTGAACCAAGCAGAGAAATGGCTAACCCTTCTGAAAAAACCTTCTTTATTACCTAAGGAAGTCACACCCACACCATCCATAATAACTTCAACCACACCTCATCCTAAGAAAAGAAGAGTTAAGACGCTTGCTCGCAAGATAGTGGCTGGGAATGAATTATCCAAGATAGGGGAAGAGCTTAAACAAGTTCGGGCTGAAGCTTGCTCGCTGGCAGAAGATGAACCAGTCATTGGAGAAGACCTCAAACTATGCTTCCTCCATACCGGATGCTGCATATAAGCAAGAGGTACAACTAGAACAAAACAAATTATGGTTACGTTTAGGAGTCACGAGAAACATTAAATTCAAATCCCCTGTGTCATATCTAATGCAGATTATTGTTACAACGGAAGCAAGCATACAAACCAGGCATCAAATACATGTAAATGAAACAATGACATAATTACTCTATTAGAAGCACTAACCTCTTGAAATCTTTGCACAAATCCTCCACACAACAAGAATCCAGGGTTGCAGTTTTCTGCTATGTTCTTAGTAAGACCTTGGACGAATTTACTTTGAGTGTACAAGAACAATACAACTCTAAAAGGTGAGTTATTGAGTGAAGATTGTCTTCCTTAGGTAGACACGTTTTTAGCCAAAAATAACGCTCTAAAAACGGGTCGAATCCTACTCTAACTCTACCAGATGACTTTTCTCCCAAGTTACTTTTTACCCAAGTCAGTCCAGATTTTTACTAGGCATAGCAGGGACCACAGAAATAATAAGAGGCTACTAATTATGGTATTAATTCGAAATTTTGCATGAATTAATTCTTACTATAATTAATTGCAGTTTATTCCACTAAAAAACTGCAGTTGAACTCCTCAAAATACTCAAAACCACCTCTTGCTTTTAAATTCATAGGGCCACACAAATCAGAGTGAATTAATTCTAACTTAATGCTGGCTCTATTTCTTTTTGAGGAAAAATGTCTCTTGGTCATTTTAATTTCTAAATAAGATTCACATGTTGGCAATGACTCCACTTTCAATAAACTCAAAGGTCCATCGGAGACCAATCTTGAATCCTATTTAGATTTATATGACATAGACGTAAGCGCCACAAATAAGTTTGGCTCAATTCAAAAATACATTTCTTTTATGTGGAAGATTAATGTTATTTAATTCTTTTGGTTGTTGTAGCACATGAGGAGATATATCAAGAATAAAAAGTCCATGTACTCTAGCAGCATCATAGATAAAATGTTTATTAAAATTAGTAACACCAGAGTTATTATAAAAATAAACATTATAACCAGAATCCATTATTTTCGAAACCGAAATCAAATTCCTTCTAATATATGGTACATAGAGAACATCTTTCAAAACAAAAACTCTATCACTACTAAATGAAACTCTAATATCTCCTAATGTTAAAGCTAGTGTTGGCTCGCCATTTGCTTTAAAAATGCAAACTTCATTCTCACTTAGCCGTCGCGTTTCCTGATACCCCTGCAAAATAGTGCAGATATCATTAGTGGCTCCTGAATCTACACACTAAAACATGGTAGAGACAGCCGCTAAACAAGTTTCAACGACATTTAAATTTGAGTTACCTTGCTTATTCAACTTTACCAGATAGGCAGGGCATTGTTTTTTGTGATGCCCAGGTTGCTTGCAGTGATAACACTTTCCTTTGGGTTTCTTCACACCAGCCACACCTCCAGGTCTCAAAACTTTTTGAGCCTTTTTCTTTTTCTTACCGCCTTTTGACTTAGAAACCGAAGCTTTCTCAACATTGAGTTCCACAACTGGAGCTTGTTGTTTGATAATAGATTTTGCTGCTTGCAGGTCATTCAACAATTTCACCAATGACAAATCCATTTTGTTCATATTATAGTTCAAACGAAATTGTTGAAAACTGTCAGGAAGAGTCTGCATGACCATCTTAACTTGAGATTCCTTATCAATCACAACTCCAACGACCTCCAGTTCATTCAGAAGACTCATCATCTTCAGAACATGGTTCCTGATCGATGATCCTTCAGCCATCTTGGTGGTCAAAAGGGATTTCATGGTTGTCTGCTTAGCCACGCGTTTTTGCTCACCGAAAATCTCTTTGATAATTTCGGGAATGTCATAAGCAGACCTCATAGACTGATGCTGATGCTGCAAAACATTAGCCATAGAGGCAAGAATGTTACATCACGCCATCTCATCAGCCTTGACCCATTTGTCAGAGGCCTTAACCTGATCATCAGTAGAATTTTCAAGTTTTTCCGGGCAATCCTCAGTGATTACAAATTTGTAACCTTCAACGATTAGGAAAATATCAAGGTTTTTTTTTCTAGTCAACATAATTCGGTCCTTCTATCTTGTTTTGGTTCAAAATTAAGGTAAGTGGGTTGAATGAAGACATGGTTAATCTGAGAGATATTCACATAAATAGATCATTAGTTATGTATTTATAATAACTAAATTCAATACATCACATTACAAATATAACCATGCTCATTGAACATTTAGATTCGTTAGGGAAACTTAACTATTCATGCAAAATATATGAATTATGTAAGATATTTACCCCATAAATTAAAACAGGACCAACCCAGATGGAGAGTAAACTGTTAGTTTAAGATAGGTAAATATCACTTTTATAAACTCTACTTTCATTGAATAAACATGCAACTCAGTTGGAGAGTTAATACAATCAATCAAATAACTAGATGCAAAACTACAGTAATCATCTATAATGAACTTATCCGATGTGGAAGAAGACCTATGTCAACATATAAATTCATTATATTACTGCAAAACATGATTGGAAACCATGGGAATTGAACCCTACCATCACTGATTTTCAGAAAATAGAAAAATAGCCAAAAACCCATCTAAACCATCACTGTCAACTAACATTGCTTCAGAAATGTTGTTTATAGTCCGTACAAAAACAAGTTCAGTTTGTATTCCAATCTGGTTTTCAGTAAGTAGCACATTGTTATCATGTGTACCATTATCTCCCGAAGACCGGGAAAATTCATCCAAATGTACCTGATCCAGTAGAAGTGTCACAAATCAATTTGACTATATGTAATAACCCGACCGGTCGATTTGAGTATTTGCACTTTGCTCGGTAGTTTACGAGAATGAGTAGCTCCGTATGATGTATTATGACTTGTGTGAATCGTCAGTTTTGGCTCTCAGGTTGTATGAAATCGATTTGGAAGAATGAACTTTGTGATTGAATCTTTAAGTTGGAAGAGTTGACCAAGTTGGACTTTTTAGCATTTGACCTCGGATTGGAGTTTTGATGGTTCCGTTAGGTTCGGACGGTAATCTTGGACTTAGGCGTATGCACGGATTTGCAAATTGATATTTCTAGAAAGATTCAGCACTAATTGGCAAAAATTGGAATTTGAAGGTTTAGAAAAGTTCATTAAGTTTTATTTGGGGTGCGATTCATCGTTTCGATGTTGTTATGCGTGATTTGAGGCCTCGAGTATGTCCGTGTTATTTTATGGGACTTGTTGGTATGTTCAGACGGGATCCCAAGGGGCTCGGGTGAGTTTTAGGTAGGTTTGGGTTGTGTTACACTCATTTATTTTTATGTTTCGACCTCGTTTCTTCAAGCATAAATGGTACTACATTAAGCAAATGAGCTCCAATTTCTGTTCTTATTGAAGCATTAGATTTGTATCGTAATTCGGAGCCATAGCAAAAAGAATCGTCAAATTTGGATATTGTATGATGAGTTTATGGTCATTTTACTAAGAATTGGGTTGCCAGATTTTTTCAGATTAATTACGAAATTGGCACTGATTACGTATTTAAAAATCTGCACCATTTTCAAATATTGAAACCAACATATCTCCTTCAATATAAGGTCTAATGGAGTGATTCAAGAGCCTAACTTGACTAGAATTTCACAAGGAACCTATTGGAAGCATAAAAAGTGAGTTTCAAGATCTTTTAGCACAAGAAACGAGGCAGAACAGTGTTAAAACAAGTGTTTTGTTCATTTAACATATTTTGAGTTGGGGAGCTCGGAATTGGGCAATATTTAGGCGATTTTCACCATATGAATTGGGGTAAGTGTTTTCTACTCATTTTTGGTTATATTTCATGAATCTATCTTCAATTTTAGCTTTGGTTGATGGATTTTTAAAGAGGAAATTGGGAGTTTTGGCCTAAAGTTTCATAATATGAAATTTTGAGTTTTGAACATCGATTTGAAGTTGGATTTAAGTGAAACTAGTATGATTGGACTTGTAATTGAATGGGTTGACGGATTTGTGAGTTTTGTCGGGTTCCGAGGTGCGGGCCCGGGTTGGGCTTTTTGACCGATTTTGGGCTTTTGAGTAAAGATTCAACCTTTTTCGATTGGGATTGGTTCTTTTAGCATTGTTTGATGTATATGAGTTGTTTTTGGTTAGTTTCGTGCCGTTCGGAGGTCAGAACGCGTAAGATGGCATTCTTTGAGCATCGCTTGGCTTGCTCGGTATTGGTGCTGAGGGTGTGAAACCCCACAATACATGTTATGTGATTGGTATTGAGATGACACAAATGCTAGGTGACGGGTGTGTGGGCGTGCACTAGGTTAATTGGGAATCTGTTTCTTCCATGGCACTGTATAATTGCCCTAGTTTGTTGATATTTGTATTTTCACCAGGTGATAAAGTAATTGAGCTGTCAATCATGCTAAATATCATGTTTAGGATTCTTGCTGATGTTGTTAGGACCCATACTAGTTGTTTCTTGCTGTCATCTCACTAATTTTATTGACATTTCATACTCAGTCATATTCATGCATTCATATAATATCTTAGTGTCAGTTGTTGTTATTGATACATCATATCATTGTTGTGGGGCTAGATTCATGACATTGTGAGCCCGTGAGTGAGACTAGAGAGATTGATGACTGAGTGAGGCCGAGGTCCTGAGTGAGAGTGACATTTTGGAATCGGGTTGCGCGCCGCAGCATATTATATCTATTATATTTATGGGATTGGGCTGCACGCCGCATCGATATATTGATAATATTTATGCATATGGATCGGGTTGCATGTCGCAAAAAGCCTTTGGGATATATATTTATGTATATGGATCAGGTTGCATGCTACAACAAGATTGGATCGGGCTGCACGCTGCAGTGATATAACGCTTGGGCTGAAGGAGTCCCCCTGGAGTCTGCACATCCCCAATGAGCGCAGTCGACTATTTATACATGTGGATCAGGCTGCACACCGCAGCGATTATTGTATAGCACTGAGTGATTTAGTGTGCTGAGCATTGAGCATAGTGAGAGAGGATGCGAGATAGTGAGATTGAGTACTATGAGAGTGTGAGTACATGATTCATCTCTGAGATACATGACATTTGCATGCATACATGACATACATGCATAGAGATGCATTTTTCCTCATACTATATAGTATCACATCATTCATGACTTTTTTACACACATTGATATGTGGGCATAGAGAGGTATTTTTTTTTACTTGTTATATGGAAAGAAAATAAAATATCTTATTTATTGTGGAAAGAATATTTGGAAAAAATACAGTTTTCAAACTTACTCGTATTTTTGGAATTTTTGGTAAAATATTTGGATTTTCACTGAGATACTTGAAAATCATGCCCATTTTTCTATAACTGTGAACGAGCTGAGCATCTTACATCTGAGATACCTATTTTATTATCTATATTATGCTATTATGAGCTGTTGTGGAATATTGGTATTGTACCTGAACTTGTGTTAGCTCGTCACCACTTTTAACCTAAGGTTAGGTTTGTTACTTACTGAGTACATGGGGTCGGTTGTACTCATACTACACTTCTGTACCTTGCGCATATGTTGTCTGATGATGTTGCTGTGATCGATGGTAGCTGGGATTGAAGATGTAGCTGCGTTCCTGTTGTAGTTGCCTCTTGTTCATGGTAGCCTTAGATTCATAGAACTCTGTTTATGTACTTTTCAAATAGAAGATGTATTTACTTCCTATCAACTTTATAAACTCTATTCTTAGAAGCTCATGATTTATACTACTAGTCTTTGAAAAATATATAAGATTTAGTAAATTACTTTTGTTTAATTGCCTTGTTAATATTATTGGAATTAGATAGGTATTAGTTGGCTTACCTAGTGGGTTGGGTTAGGTGCCATCACGACTAGTGGATTTGGGGTCGTGACAAGTTGGTATAAGAGCTCTAGGTTCATAGGTTCTACAAGTCATGAGCACGTGTCTAGTAGAGTCTTGCATATCGGTATGATGACATCCATACCTATCTTCGAGAGGCTACAGGACATTTAGGATATACTTCCCATCTTTCTTTACTTGTCGTGCGACATTGATTCAGCTTGAAGTGTGACTCTTTGAATTCCTTCCACGCATTCGTATGCGCATGTGAGCGCTCGGTATCGGCTCTACACTGGCGGCTTGGGATTCCTTGGATGAGGTTCAAGATATGATTTCAGTGTGCTGATGATGGGCTATTCTAGAGGACTTGAGTCCGGGTGGTGACTGTAGCTTGAGTACAGAGGTTTCGATTGTGCGAGCACGTGCTTTTGGACTTATAAATCCGGTAATGTTCCTATTAGTGGAATTTTTGGCTCGATGAGTGGTTGGATGGCTATATGATGAGTATGATGTGACTGTGAGATGTGTTCAGATGGATTGAATGTAACGAGAAGACTTTGCTTGAGATGATAAAAGGACTATTGGGTGTTTGATTTCTGTCTTGATTTGGTGTATGGACTCGAGTTATAGGTGTCTTGAAGGACCTCTCATGTTGTTTAGTTGTGGAGTGAAGTAGATCTTCATGTCGTGTTATGAGTTCCGACTCAGGAAGATTAAGTGATTGCGTAATAGTTATGAATGTGGAAGAGTATAGAGAGATATCAGTTTGAGGCTAAGCATGTGGGCTATCTCTTGCAGGGTATCCTAAGGTTGTGTGATTCTGATGTTGTCTTGTAGCGAGTTCTCTTTTACCAATGAATTATATGTGTTGCAATTTGAGTTCGAGTCGCTTATGAGAGTTGGCTTAACTGCTACAAGGATGAATGCGAGATTTGTAGATGATTTGAGCTATTATATGGTTTGTTTTATATGAGCTTATGAAGGATTTAGTTGAATCTCACTGCAGAATTATGGCAGTAATAGCGTATGGGCATTGTGAGTTATTGTGTGTTTTGATCTATGGCTTTGAGCCAAGTGGGGGGAGTCTGCTATTGATAAGATGATTGCACGATTATGTGTTGTATTGGTTTCAGTTCGAGGTATACTGGTGAATCAGTTATGTGTGTTTTGTATTGAGTTGTGACTTTTATTATGCTTTTAAAAGGTTTTCCTTAAATATTAACTGCTTCCATATTTTTTTCAAATCTTTTTTTTGTTGAAATGGTTGAGTAGTTGGCTTTCCTAGTTCCACGATAGGCACCATCACGACGGTTTGGTTTTGGGTCGTGACAAGTTGGTATCATAGCCTAGGTTACATAGGTCTCAAGAGTCATAAACAGGTTTAGTAGAGTCTTGTGGATCGGTACAGAGACGTTTGTACTTATCTTCGAGACGCTGGCGAACCCTTAGGAAACTTCACATTCTTTTATTCTTGTCGTGCGGATTTGTTGATTCCAGTAACTAAACCTCTGTTATTATATTCTCTCACAGATGGTGAGGACACGTGCTACCGGGTAGGATGGACAACCACCAGTACCACCATCTAGGGTCGCGAGAGGGTGATGTCGCGGTAGGGGAAGAGATGCAGCTTGTACAGTAGCAGGAGCAGCACCTGTAGACCCACATGTCGCTCCAGCTCAGGAGCAGGACCCAGATACAATTGAGCCAGTGGGACCAGCTCTGACACCAGATGTGCCCATTGTAATTCCAGGCCTTCAAGAGGCTTTGCGTTAGATTTTGACTATGTGCACTAGCCTTGCTCAGGCGGTCTCAGTTCTGGCCGCAACAACCACTTCTCAGGCTATGAGAGGTGCTCAGACTCCCGCTGCCTGTACACTAGAGCAGGTGATGTAGGTACTTCAGACACCATGGGCACTACCAGCCTAGCTAGTTGCAACTGCTCAGGCCCATGTGGTTCCTGTTATGACTGATAACGAGCAAGGGAAATTAGAGAGGTTTGGGAGGCTCTAGCCTCCATCTTTCAGTGGGGCAGAGTCGGGGGATGCCCATGGTTTCTTGGACAAGTGTCAGCGGATTCTTCGTATAGCAGGTATTTTGGAACCAGTGGGGTCTCATTTACTTTTTAGTTTTCTGGGACTGCCTTCAGATGGTGGGAGGCTTATGAGAGGCGCAGGCCGGTCGGTGCAGCACCACTTACATGGCAAGAGTTCTCCGTTCTCTTCTTGGAGAAGTTCGTGCCATAGTCTCACAGAGAGGAGTTTCATATATACAGTTTGAGCAGCTACGTTAGGAGGGCATGTCCGTGACACAGTACGAGATGAGGTTTTCTAAGTTGGCACATCAGGCAAATTGGTTGGTTCCCACTGATAGGGAGAGGATCATGAGGTTAATTGATGGCCTCACATATCAGCTGGAATTGCTTATGACTAGGGAGAGCGTATCTAGTGCTACTTTTTGACGAGATGGTCGGCATTGCTCGGCAGATAGAGATGGTCTGCAGCTAGAAGCGGGATGAGAGGGAGGCCAAAAGGCCTTTTGGATCGGGTGGTTTCAGTGGTGTTCCTTTTAGGAGTCAGTTCTACCATGACAGGGGACGTCTATATAGGCATGCCTAGACGGCTCGTCCAGTGCACCGTGGTGCATCATCCGGCCATGGTTCATACAGTTCTCATCCGAGTCACTAATCCCTCAGTGCCCTGCCAGCTCAGAGTTTGTTTCGTGACCATCAACTCAAGGTTCATCTGTACCGGGTCCTTTTGATAGTTACTCTGGGTTTCGGGGTCCGTCTCAATACTCACCACCATTCACAGGGAAGGGATGTTTTGAGTGTGGAGATTTGTGTCATATCAAGAGGTATTTTCCCCGCCTTTCGAGAGGTCCAACTCAGCAGAGGAGTCAGCCTCAGGGATGAGTGACCCTGATGACCACTAGTTACTTCACCACCCGCTCATCCAGCTCGGGGTGGAGTTTCGGCAGCTAGGGGTCGCCCTAGAGGAGGAGGCCAATCAGGCAGCGACCAGGCCCGATTTTATGCTCTTCCTGCCAGACCATATGCCATTGCTCCAGACACAGTGATCACATGTATTGTCTCAGTATGCCACAAGGATGCCTCTGTATTATTTGACCCTGGTTCCACTTATTCATATGTATCATCTTATTTTTCTCATTATCTGGATATGCCCCGTGAGTCCTTAGTTTCATCTGTTCATGCATATATGCTGGTGGGCGATACTATTGTTGCGGATCGTGTATATCGGTCGTGTGTAGTGACTATCAGGGGTTTGGAGACTAGAGCTGATCTCTTGCTACTTAGTACGGTCGATTTTGACGTGATCTTAGGTATGGATTTGTTGTCTCCATGTCATGCTATCTTGGATTGTCACTCTAAAACGTGACATTGGCAATGCCGATTTGTCAAGGATCAAGAGTAGAGGTTCTCTAACCTACATTTCCAGCAGAGTGATTTCATATTTGAAGACCCGACAGATGGTTGGGAAGGGTTTTTTTTATATTATTTGGCCTTTGTGAGGGATGTTGGTGCTGATACCCCTACTATTGATTCTATTCTGGTGGTGCGAGATTTTTCAAATGTGTTTCCTGCAATCATGTCGGGCTTGTCGCCTGATAGGGATATTGACTTTGGTATTGACTTGGTGCCGGGCACTCATCCCATTTCTATTCCTCCGTATCATATGGCATCAACTGGGTTGAAGGAGTTGAAAGAGAAGCTTCAGGAACTTCTTGATAAGAGGTTTATTAGGCCTGGTGTGTCGCGTTGGGGTGCACCGATTCTGTTTGTAAAGAAGAAGAATGGTACTATGCGTATGTGCATTGATTATTGGTAGTTGAACAAAGTTACAATCAAGAACAAGTATCCTTTTCTGCCCATTGATGATCTATTTGACCAGCTCCATAGGGCGAGGGTGTTCTCCAAGATTGATTTGAGGGTTGGGTATTACCAGTCAAAGATTCGGGACTCGGATATTCTAAAGACAACATTCATCACCCATTATGGTCATTTTGAGTTCCTTGTGATGTCTTTTGGGCTGACCAACGTCCCAGTCGTGTTCATGCATATGATGAACAATGTGTTTCAGCTTTATCTCGACTTGTTTGTCATAGTGTTCATTAATGATATCCTGGTGTACTCTCGTAGCCAGGAGGAGCATGACCATCATTCAAAGATTATATTGCAACGGTTGCGGGGGAAGAAGATTTATGGCAAGTTCTCCAAGTGTGAGTTTTGGCTTAGTTAAATGGCGTTCTTGGGGCACGTGGTGTACAATGAGGTGATTCAAGTGAATCCAAAGAAGATAGAGGCGTTCAGAGTTGGTCCAGACCGTCCTCAGCCATAGAGATTTGGAGCTTTCTTGGTTTGGGCGGTTATTATCATTGCTCCGTGCATAGTTTCTCGTCTATTGCATTGCCCTTGAAAAAATTGACCCAAAAGGATGCTCCTTTCAAGTGGTCGGATGAGTGCAAGAGAGATTTCAGAAGCTCAAGACTTCCTTGACCACAACTCAAGTTCTAGTTCTGCCTTTAGCTTTAGGCTCTTATATAGTGTATTGTGATGCTTCTCGGATCGTTATTGGGTATGTTTTGATGTAAAAAGGTAGAGTGATTGCTTATGTTTCGCGCCAATTGAAGCCTCGTGAGAAGAACTACCCTATTCATTATTTGGAGTTGGCTGCCATCGTTCATGCATTGAAGATTTGGAGGCACTATCTCTATGGTGTGTCTCGTTAGGTATTTACAGATCATCGGAGTCTCCAGCACTTGTTCGAACAGAAAGATCTAAATATGAGGCAGCGAAGATGGTTGGAGCTACTAAAGGACTATGATATTAATATTCTGTATCATCGAAGGCCAATGTGGTGGCCGATGCCTTGAGCAGAAAGGCAGTGAGTATGGGTAGCCTTGCATTCATTCCCGTTGGTGAGAGACCGCTTGCAGTTGATGTTCAGGCCTTGGCAAACCAGTTCATGAGGTAGATGTTTCGGAGCCCAGTCGGGTTTTAGCTTGAGTGGTTTCTCAGTCTTCCTTATTTGATCGCATTAGAGCGCGCCAGTATGATGATCCTCACTTACTTGTCCTAAGGACAAGGTTCAGCACGACGATTCCATAGATGTTACTATTGGGGATGATGGAGTATTGAGGATGCAGGGTCGGATTTGTGTGCCTAGTGGATGGGTTACATGAGTTGATTCTTGAGGAGGCCCATAGTTCGCGGTATTCCATTCATCCGGGTGCCGCAAAGATGAACCATGACTTGAGGCAGCACTATTGGTGGAAGAGGATGAAGAAAGATATAGTGGGGTGTGTAGCTCAGTGCCTTAACTCTCAGTAGGTGAATTATAAGTGTCAGAGACCGGGGTGGATTGCTTCAGAGGCTAGAGATTTCAGTGTGGAAGTGGGGGCGGATCACCATGGATTTTGTAGTTGGGCTTCCACAGACTTCGAGGAAGTTCGATGCTATTTGGGTGATTGTGGATCGGCTGACCATGTCTACGCACTTCATTCCAGTTGGGACTATGTATTCTTTGGAGCGGTTGGCTGAGATTTACATCCATGAGATTGTTCGCCTTCACGGTGTACCAATGTCCATCATTTCAGATCGGGGCACGCAGTTTACATCTTAGTTTTCGAGAGCCGTGCAGCGAGAGTTGGGCCTCAGGTTGAGTTGAGTACAACATTTCACCCTCAAATAGACGAATAGTCCGAGCGCACTATTCAGATATTGAAGGGCATGCTACTCTCTTGTGTCATTGATTTCGGGGGTTCATGGGATCAGTTTCTAGCGCTCGCGGAGATTTCCTACAAAAACAGCTACCAGTCGAGAATTCAGATGGCTCCGTATGAGGCTTTGTATGGGAGACAATGTAGATCTCACGTGGGTTGGTTTGAGCCAGGTAAGGATAGGCTATTGGGTCCTGACTGTGTTTAGGATGCTTTTGACAAGGTTAAATATATTCAGGTGCGGCTTCGCATGGAGCAGTTGATAAGTGGGGATTTTGACTACTTATTAGAGCTTTTTAGCTTTCATTTTAGTCCAAAAGCATTTAATTATGTTCCCGAAAACTGATGAAATATACTTAATTGCAGGAATATTGCAAAATAGGCCTCCAAGATGAAATCCAACTCAAGAAGGAGTGATTTGAACTCAAAGACAAAAACAGACACAGAAGCTTAAAGTGCGGACCCCAGAATATCATCTATGACCGCAGATTGTGCAAAAGAACTTATCAGAGTTATGTGAGAAGTGCGGCCGCATAAGCTAGGCAAGAGAAAAAGTATAGAGAACCTAAATATCAAGTTCAATGGAAGTGCGGACCGCAAAATTATTGTGTGGCCGCAGAAGATCAGCTTCGCAGCCGCAGTTACATTTGTGCGGTCCGCAAAAGAGTCTTGTGCAGCGTACTCAGTAATGTGCAGACCACAGAAAGAGAGAGAAGCAGTCGTGATTAAGAATTGTGCAGCCGCAAGATTCCAATCCTGTCAAGTTAACGCAAAGTGCGGACCGCACATGGAATTGTGCGGCCGCAGAACCTCCGAAGGGGCATTTTTGTCCGAAAAATTCCAACTTTGTAAAAATAGAAGAGTTTCACTTTTTCAGGTCAAGTTTTGACATCAGCAACTATAGTACCCATTTTTCTTTACTCCCTTTAGTAGTTTTTCCCATTTTTAGCTTTTTGAACATATGTTTCATTATTTTAATTATCAATATGGGTCTAATTATCATTTCTTCTTCTATTTCTTCTGTTTTAGGCATGAGTAGCTAGATTCTTACTAGGGTTGTGACCCAACCCTAGAGTGTAAACCTAATGGGTGTTTGATTTATTGCTTGTTTATGGTTGGGCGTTTATTATTTAACATTGTTCTTGATTTTAATTGTAGAATTAATGGTTGCAAACACTAGTTCATGCCTATTTGACTTTGTCTCTACTTGAGAAAGATAGACTTGGTCTAGGAAAACTTGGCTAACAAAAAAGTGGGTAATTCAAGAGAATAATAGTCCCAATTAAAGGGTTGAACCTAGAGATAGTAAAACCCGACTTGAGCTTTGTATCAACCGTTTTGTTAAATACCCATTTGGACATGAGAAATCCAAATTGGGAAAAACCGTTCTCTTACCGAGAGGTATTGATTGGGTACTCGAGTGTTGATAGCTATATTACACCCCAACCAATAAAACAAGCTTTAAATTTTATAACCCGTTACAAACACCTAGGTGAAGTTCATAGCCCTAGGCCTTTTATATTATTTGAAAAGCAACAAAAACAATTTCCTAGTTTAAATTTTTAGTTGGTAATCTTAGCTTAAATTAGATTTAGAAACAACCCAATTTTGTGGAAGTGAAATTTGAGATAATTGAAGCTCATTCACTATAATATATATACTCCTAAGTCCCATTCATAGCTCTATGTGGAAAATCGACCCCGGCTCTTTGTTAGGTATTGCTATTGCATCGATAATTTCATAACCTCAAATAGAGGTGTGACTTGTACGAGATCAAATTTTGGCACCGTTGCTGCGGAACTAAAAATGCATTTAGCTATATATTTGGTTTTGTGTGTGAATTGTCTTCCTTTCCTTCCTTGTTACTGATTTGTGTGAATCAATTGTAGATACCATAATGGCAAACAATAATGATCAACTCGAAAACATGCCTTTGGGGGATGTGGACGTTGAAGATGACCAAGTTGAGGAGGTTCCTCTTGAACCTCAAGCAAATAAAAGAGGTCGGGCGCCTCAAGACAATGTCCTAGTTCCATCCTCACCTCCACCAAGAGCGGCTCCACACCGGGTGTTGCCGAATGAAAGGAAGGAAAGTTCCATTATCCCGCCCCGCATTAGGGCGGGCAACTTTCAAATCACGAATGTAATGCTTACATTGTTAGAGCAACGAGGATTCATCACCGGGGATTCGAGTCAAGATGTATACAAACACTTGAAAGAGGATTTTGGACACTTGATGGGGGAGTAAATAGGAAAACGTCTCCGAGGATGCTTTAAGGTTGAGGCTATTTCATTTTTTTCTACGGGAGAAAGCCTTGGATTGGCTAGAAAGATTGCCAAATCATACCATCCATACAAAGTATGAATTGGAGGAGAAATTTATTTCTAAGTTCTTTTCTCCTGGGTATATGGCTACTCTTAGAGACGAGATTCTAGAATTCAAACAAGAACCCAATGAGATGTTACATGAAATATGGAAGAGGTACCGAATTATGGTCAACGAGTGCCCAAATAATGACATGACGGAGGCTATGATTCAACAAAATTCCTATCGGGGGATCAATACTACCAATCAGTGTGTGGTTAATCAACTTGTCAGTGGAAATTTTATGACAACACCGTATGCGAAAGCTTGTGAGATTTTAGATGAAATGGAAGATACTTCATCATCATGGCAAAGTGGAGCAAATATTTCTGAAGGTGATCCAAACGTGATTCACCTACATAAAGAATTGCATGACCCTGGACAAGCCATTGTCGAGTTGACTACCACAATGAATCAATTAGCCAAAGCTCAACTTCAACAAGTGCAAAATCCTAAGCAAGTCAATGCCATGGAGGGAGTTAGTATGATGGTGAACAAAAGAAGGCCCGAAGGTCGACAAGTGGAAAATCGAGTGGAAAATTATGTGCAAGAAGATGGTGGGTTTGATTAATATGAATCTTAAAATAAACAAGAGGAGGAAGTGATATATGTGAACAACTTTCAAGGGCAAAGAAACAACTCTCAAGTCCCGAATCAACAACAATGGCGACCTCAAGGTAATCAAGGGAATTGGAATTCCAACCAAAGTAATTGGAATGGTGGCAACAATCAAGGGAATTCGAATAGTAACAACAATCAAAGAAATTGGAGTGGCAATAATCAAGGATATTGGGGAGGAAAAAACCAAGGGGGATGGAATAATAATCAAGGCAATCGGGCAACCGAGCAACCCGCCTCCTTATCCTTCCTATGGTCCAAATTCTTCCAAATATGAGATGGGATGAATTGAGAACATGTTTAAGAAAATGGTGAAGAATAATGCCGACTCCGATGCCCAACTTGGCTCTCATAATACATCTATCAGAAACTTGGAAGTCCAAATAAGGCAAATCTCTCAAGCCCTAAACACTTGTCCTAAGGGGGCACTACCAAGTGACACAGTGGTGAACCCAAATGGTGGAAATAACATGGGATATTCCATGGCTGTTACTACAAGAAGTGGAAAAGTTAGGGATGCACCCACCTCGAATCAAGGAAACTTGTGGATGATGAGCAAGTGATTCAAGAAAATGAGACCCGAGACAATGTGGTGAAAGCAAATGAGAAAGTGCGGATAGATATTGATGACAATTTGGAGTAATCTCAAGAGGAAGTGAACCCATCTAGGGATCACATTGTTGACATTAGGGGTGTTCATAAAAACCCGAAAAACCGAACCAAACCGAAAACCGACCAAATAAACCGATACTTTTTAGGTTTGGTTTGGTTTTGGTTTTGAATTTTAAAAACCGATCAAATTTGGTTTGGTTTTAGTTTTAATAAAAAAATAACCAAAAAAACTGAACCAAACCGACTATAGAAGTATCTATTTAAATTTATTATTACACCTACATATATGTACATTTTAATATAAAGTTTCTAAAATGTTATGGTACATATTAGTCGTTTGTATTTTAAGTCTAGTTCTTTGCTATTACAATAATCTAATTATTTTCATCTACATTCTAGTTTGATTGATAGTTTGCTTTTACTAAGTACAAAAATTATTTCATGTTAAAAATAATCGATTTTTAATTGAATACTTAAATTATTCATCACTATTTTATTCAATTATCATCAATATATCATGGTAAATGATAGATTTCTCAAAGAGCAATTGGTTTAATAGCGTTACATTAAAAATATAGTCGGCGGAATATGTATTTGGTAGTGTATGTCTCATATTTAAGAAGAAAACTGATAAATAACCGAAAAAATCGAATCGCTAAAAAACCAACTTAATTGGTTTGGTTTGGTTCCAATATTTTAAAAACTGACTTACTTGGTTTGGTTTTTTAGGGAAAAACTGATCCAAACCGAACCATGAACACCCCTCGTTGACATACCGGAACTGGTAGTGCAAAAGGGTAAGGCACCATTTCCTAGGCCTCCTCCTCCATATCCTCAAAGTCTTGCCAAGAAAAATAGCGAGAATCAATTCAAAAAGTTCATTGACATGATGAAGGGCCTATCTATCAATTCTCCATTAGTTGAAGCCTTGGAGCAAATGACCAGTTATCCAATGTTTATGAATGATTTGGTTACAAAGAAGCAATCGAAAATTTTGAAACTATAATGATGACTCATCAAGTGAGTGCAATTGTGCACTCAATGGCTCCCAAGTTGGAGGATACCAGGGCTTTCACGATTCCTTGTACCAGTGGGATTGCCGAGTTTGCAAAAGCTCTTTGTGATCTTGGGGCAAGTATCAATTTGATTCCCTATTCAGTTTTCAAGACTTTGGGAATTGAGAAACTAAGACCCACATCTATGAGATTACAAATGGTCGATCGTACCATGAATAGACCATTGGGAATGATTGAAGATGCATTGGTTCGAGTTGATAAATTCATTCTTCCAGCGGATTTTTTCATTCTTGATTGTGATGTTGATTATAAGGTGTCGATTATTCTTGATAGACCTTTACTTGCTATGGGGAAGGCTCTAGTCGATGTTGAAGACGGATAACTTACCTTCCGGGTTGGTGATGAAAAGGTGATTTTCCATGTGTGTAAATCCATGCGGCAACCCAATAGAAAAGAGTTATGCTCTTTCGTGGACATGGTAACTTATGTGATTGTAGATGAAACAAGTGTTGTGATGAATGTTAATGATACATTGGAGGTCGTCTTGCTCAACTTAGATGATGACGAGATGGATAGCTTCATGGAATGTATGGACTCGTTGCAAGGTATGGGGTCGAACACTTATGAGCATCGCAAATTGTCCGTGGATATTGAAAATATGACAACTCATTCAACAAATCCCTCAATCGAGGAGCCTCCTATCTTGGAGTTGAAGCCATTGCCTCAACATCTTCGATATGAATTTCTTGGCCCTTATTATACTTTAACGATTATTTTTTCCTCTTATTTGACTAACATGCATGTA
Source organism: Nicotiana paniculata (assembly GCA_005239505.1). Lineage (NCBI taxonomy): Eukaryota > Viridiplantae > Streptophyta > Magnoliopsida > Solanales > Solanaceae > Nicotiana > Nicotiana paniculata. The sequence continues at coordinate 47,292 of ML367482.1, forward strand.
GACTTTGCATTGGCTGTGCTACAAAAGAGGAATAAGGCTATTGGATGAACAATGGCGGACATTCGAGGGATAAGCCCCACATTTTGGATGCACAAGACTAAATTGGAGGAAGGTGCCAAACCATCTATTGAACATCAAAGGAGACTCAACGAATCCATGCAAGAGGTTGTCAAAAAGGAGGTCATCAAGTGGTTGGAAGCCGGGATTGTCTACCCCATATCAGATAGTTCGCGAACTTCTCCGATTCAATGTGTCCCAATGAAGGGGGGCATGACGGTGGTCACCAATGATAAGAATGAGTTGATTCTTACAAGAACGGTGACCGGGTGGAGAGTATGTATGGACTATCGTAAGTTCAACAAAGTCACAACGAAGGATCATTTTCCACTTCCCTTCCTAGATTAAATGCTTCATAAATTAGTCGGTCGTACTTTCTATTGTTTCCTTGATGGGTATTCCGGATACAACCAAATTCTTATTGCTCCAGAGGGTCAAGAGAAGACTCCCTTTACATGTCCTTATTGTACGTTTGCCTTCAAGCGCATGCCATTTGGGTTGTGCAACGTACCGAGGACTTTTCAAAGGTGTATGGTGGCGATCTTCACAAATATGGTGGAGGATTACCTTGAGGTCTTCATGGATGACTTCTCGATGATCGGTAATTCTTCTGATGATTGTCTCACAAACTTGGATAAACCGTTGGAAAGATGTGAAGAAACTAATTTGGTGCTCAATTGGGATAAATGTTATTTCATGGTCGAGGAAGGCATTGTCCTCATCCACAAGATCTAAAAAAATGGCATTGAAGTCGACAAGGCAAATATTGAGGTGATTTCTAAATTTCTACCTCCAACTTCGGTGAAAGGCATGCAGAGTATTTTAGGTCACGCAGGATTTTACTGGCATTTCATCAAGGATTTCTCTAAAGTGGTTAACCCGTTGTGCAAGATTTTGGAGAAAGATGTTAAGTTCCACTTCAATTATGATTGCATGAAAGACTTTGAATTGCTAAAGTTCAAGTTGACTAATACTCCCATTATCACCTCTCCAAATTGGAGTGTTCCTTTTGAGGTCATGTGCGATGCAAATGATGTAGCGGTAGGGGCTGTTTTGGGGCAACACATCAACAAGATTTTTCATCCGATCTACTATGCTAGTAAGACCATGAATAGTGCCCAAGTAAGCTATACCGTTATGGATAAAGAGCTTCTTTCCATTGTGTTTGCTATTGAGAAATTCCTCCCATACTTGATAGGTGCAAAGTAATAGTTCATACAGATCATGCGACACTTTGTTATCTTATGAGCAAGAAAGATTCCATATCCTGGTTGATAAGATGGGTGCTTCTGTTGCAAGAGTTTGATATAGACATCCAAGATCGAAAAGGAAATGAAAACCAAGTGGCGGGCCTTTTGTCTTGTTTGGGTTCCGCCCTTACTTGATGGGTGCAAAATTAATTTCCAATACAGATCATGTGGCACTTTGTTATCTTATGAGCAAAAACGATTCCAAATCCCGGTTGATAAGATGGGTGCTTCTGTTGCAAGAGTTTTATATAGACATCCAAGATTGAAAAGGAAGTGAAAACCAAGTGGCGGACCACTTGTCTTGTTTGGAGGAGGAGGGGAGGCCGTATGATGGCCTAGAAATCAATGACTCCTTTCCCGATGAGAAACTCTTGTCTATTTCAATGAAAGAGGTGCTGAGGTTCGCGGATCTAGCAAATTTCCTTGCAAGTGGTATCATCCTGAATGAGTTCTCTTCAAACCAAAGGAAGAATCTCAAACGGTATTGTCAAGACTATTATTGGGATGAATCGTACCTTTTTCGGATTTGTACGGATGGAGTGATTAGAAGATGTGTACTTGATGAGGAACAAGTTGAAATTCTTGGGGCTTGTCATTCTTCGCCATATGGTGGTCACCATGGTGGAGCAATAACGACGACCAAAGTGCTAAGTTGCGGTTTCTATTTTCCCATCCTTTACAAGGATGCAAATGATCTAGTCAAGCGTTATGATGAATGTCAAATGGCCGGTGGAATCTCAAAGAAAAATGAAATGCCCCTCACCATCATTTTGGGGATTGATATTTTCAATGTATGGGATATTTACTTCATGAGTCCTTTTGTGAGTTCTTGTGGAAACACCTACATCTTGGTTGCGGTTGATTATGTGTCCAAATGGGTTGAGGCCATCGCTCTACCCAACAATGAAGTGAGAAGTGTGGTGGCATTTTTGAAGAAGAATATTTTCACAAGATTTGGTACTCCAAGGGCTATCATAAGTGATTGGGGATCGCATTTTTGCAACAAATCTTTAGACACCTTACTCACCAAGTATGGTGTCAATCATAAAGTCATGACTCCCTATCATCCACAAGCAAGCGGTCAAGTGGAAGTCTCCAACCGGAAGATAAAGAGTATTTTGTCCAAAATAGTGAATGCTAATGGGACGGATTGGTCCAAGAAACTTGATTATGCTTTATGGGCTTATAGGGCGACTTACAAAACACCTATCGGAATGTCTCCATAAAGGTTGGTGTTCGGAAAAGTTTGTCATCTTCAGGTAGAACTTGAGCACAAAGCCATGTGTTCTTTAAAGAAGTTGAATATTGAGTGGGATGTCGCCACCAACTTAAGGGTGGCACATTTGAACGAGTTGGATGAGTTACGGTATCATACATATACAAGTTCATCCTTATACAAAGAGAAGATGAAATATCTTCATGACAAGTACATTTGGAACAAAGAGTTTAAAGAGGGTGATCTTGTGTGATTGTTTAATTCACGGTTATGGATGTTTCTCGAAAAGTGTTTTAGGTTCTGGGTGAAATACCCTTTGGTGCTTTGGACTTGACGAACAAAAATTATGAAGTGTTTAGAGTCAATGGTCACCGGGTGAAGCATTATCTCGAAAGAGTTGGTGATGGCCACATCGTGGCGGTAATTCATTTCATGTGATGGTAACCAGTGTCGTGCTGTGACGTTAAATCAGGCGCTTCTTGGGAGGCAACCCAAGCTTCTTTTTCTTGTTCTTCTTCTTTAGATAGGTCTTATTTTGTGCTAACTAGTTTTGAAGTGTGTTGCAGGAATAAGTGTGCTTTACAGGAACTGTGCTCAGAAAAATTGGCTAAGTATGGAAAAAGTTCAGACCGCACAATATTGAGTGCTACAGCCGAAGGCAACTGCGGCCGCACAATTCTTATACGGACCACACAACTTGAGATGGAAAAATTCAAACTCTCTGAAGTTTACTTGTCAGAGAAATGGCCAAAGTGTGGCCCCACAAGGAAATCTATGGTCCGTACCAATATCTGTGGTCGCACAACTAATTATGCGGACCGTAGATCAACGAAAGGAATTTGAACAACAGGTAACCGAGTACGGACCACAGAAGGAACTCTGTGGCTGCACTCGTCTCTTGAACCCTTAGCCAATCCCGTATAGTATAAATAGTAGACCTAGGGCTACTGTTGAGACTTTCTAATCCCTGAGAAATTAAAACAAAGGCTAAAATCTTACACTCAACCGATTCAATCATCTGCCACCCAATTAAACATCTGTGATCATTCCTTAACACCACTTCATCACTGGTATGCTCAAATCATATCTAGGATTCTTCAATTTTCTTAGTTAGTTTATGATTTATTAGTTATTTTAGACCAATTGTTAATTTCACATCTATGTGGGGTGTAAAATGTGTTAGGTAAACTCTTAGTTGCTATTAGGGGGAATGGGTATGTGTTTATCATGCTTAATTGCTACTACCATGTTCAATTTGTGCATAGAATCAAAGCGCTAAAGAACTCTGCCCGATTAAATTTTGAAATGTGCGGTCGCACAAGGAATTGTGCGATCCACAGAAGTATAAGTTAGAGAATTTTGTTTGGCAAGTTTGTGAGGACTTAAAATTATGCGGTCCGCAGAAATTCAACCGCGGTCGCAGATCAGGGCATTCTCTATCTTCAAAGAGTTTCCATTTTTAATGTATCCACTGTGCGGCCACACTCAATAATGTGCAGACCATACTTCAGATGTTGGGTCGCACTCAAAATTATGCGGTCGCACTTTCAAATTCACAACCAACCTGTGGCCGTACTTGCAATTGTGCGGACCGCACTTCCCCACCCTGCAACATGTTTTGTTTTGCAACTTTCTGCTTACTTGCACTTAAACTAGAACTGACTCCTGCTGCTGTTTTGCACATAATATAGTTAGATCACGTGGTCTCAGTGATACATCAAATGGGAGGGGTGAACATTCCTGAGGCCGAGGCAAGAGCACTTTACCCCTAGCCCTTCAGAAAGTTATATCGAAAAAGGTGACAACCATCCGAGGTAGAGATGCAGAGCCCTCTGAATCAAGTTCTTATGTCCCGTCTAGGGAAGCATCAGAGGGTGACCCATTTAAATAGCAGCATGTTGTTTAATCACATCCACAACAGCATCAGGGAAGATTTTAACTCCGAGAAGATCCTTCAACCTCTAAGAGCACTTCTGAGGGTTTGGAAGGTGACAGTTAGGCTTTGGAGCCCTCATCTGCACATGCTCCCGACGCATCAGCTACTATAGTGGATGTGGATGATATCCTGGATGATGGTCGAGGGGGTGATACCAGAGTTGTCAACCTTGAGAGGTCGAAGAAGAATGAAATTTGGGAATATAGGTTCGTCAGTCTAACTACAATCAATAGTTTCTGAGACTGGTGGCCACTGTGATCGCTCATTATTGAGCATCAGTTCTTGTTGAAAGATCTTGATAAATACAACCCGGTGGTGTCGAGACAATTCCAGGAGCAGAAGTGGTGGACATGGTTCACTCAAAGTGTGGTAGATGCCAAAGAGTACCTGGTCCGAGAATTTTACGCCAATGTGGCACACATAAATAAGGGGACCAAATTGATGAATGTGAGCAATCTGAAAGTGAGGTTTGACCAGAGCACCTTACACACATACTTAGGGTTGGAGGATGTTGAGCCAGTGAAATACTTGGAAAAACTGGCTATGGGCGATGCAGCTAGACCATGGCTAACTCAGTTTCTGGCAACTTCGCCGACCACCGCCACCATGGATCACAGTAGGGGTTCCTATTCAGCGGAACGCCCTAAATTTTGAGGTAAAGGGATGGAAGACGTTTGGGTGTAGAATAATAGACTCGTACCAAAATGAAACAAATCTCCCAATCCCGCGGGCAGTGTTAGTCGCCTCTATCATGGCCGGGTACCCAATCAATTTGGGTACTGTGATGTCGGCCAACATGTGTTTGGTTGGCAGGCAAGGTGACAGCTCCTAACCGTATCCCAACACTATCACGAAATACCTTACGGATGCGGGGGTGGAGTCGATGAATTTTGATACAAGGTTCGGGAAAGAAGCCTTTCACTTGGTAATCTCTTAAGGACCCGAGGAACCCGAAGAATAAGGGTCAACCGAATACTATCGTGGTCCAGTCTGATGAGCCTTTGGTGGTAGCTGTAGAGTTAGCAGACACGCCTTCCACTTCAGTAGTGCCTTCTACCAGTACAACTGCCTTGGCTTAACCTCTTTCTACAGGGCCTTCAGCATCAGTTCCCTCCACCTCGACTTTGAGGCCGCTGCCTATGTCCACTCATCCACTTTCTGCGCTGCGAGTCTCCTAGACACTGGAGAGCCTCAATAACTAAATGCAGACAGTTATTGTAAGGCTGTCTGACTTATCTAGTGCTGTTGTAACTCAAGCATCTACCCCGGCACCCCAGATTTCTCCAACAGTGGAGGATACATTGAAGAAGATTTTGGAGAACCAACAAACCATCACAAACACTTTAGTAGCTCATGGATTAGTGATTGAGGAGCTTGGGAAGCAGGTAAATAAGATGAAGAAATCCCAGGCATCCAAGAAATCAGTAGACAGACTGAGGAGATAGGTGACCAAGGTAGCAACCGTTAGGGGCCTTTCATTTTATATGCTAATGGAGACAGATCCAACAGTGTCAGTAGATCCAACAACATCATCAGCACCAGTGGCACCAGCTGGCCAGTCTGAGGAGCCAGACCTGGCTGCTGAGGCGGTGTGACAAATGCTCACCAACCCAGCTACTCCCAAAGCCGAGGATGATGAGATCCAGTTAGATGAGGCTGAGGGTGGTGACGCTGCTATGGATATACAGATGTCCAAGGCCACATAGGGAGTCCTCTTTAATCTTACCTTTCCTTATTCTTATGGGTGGAGTTTATTTGATAATTGGATGATTTGACATTTTGTTTGTAATAACTGATAACATTTTCTGTTTTCTTTTTATTATGTATATATCTTCTCTCTCTCTCTCTCTCTCTCTCTCTCTCTCTCTATATATATATATATATATATATATATTGATGTATATATTTTCTCTCTTTCCTCTCTCATTATGTATATTCATTGATGCTTTCAGAAGCTTGCTTTGTAGGTTGATTATTTTGTTTTCTTATTAGTCAATGTTTAATTGAATGGCTTCATGTTTAATCTAATAGCTTCTTTTTAATCTAGTAGTTTTTTTATGTTAAGTGGTCAATAAGCCTTTGGTTTTCTTAATGCCACGGTTCTTTCCAAAAGTAGTAGGCGTGACAACCTTCTTAAGGATTGAGTCTGTTTTTGGTTTTTAGGTAAGAATAGTAGTAATAATGAATAAAAAGACCTAATTGAGTCAGACTCGAAGAGTCAAACATGATTCACTTGGTACCAATACACTTAAATACGTGCTTATGATTAAAAACAAGTTCTTGGAAAGAAATAACTCAAGTTAGTGATCTTCTGACTCTTGTGTTGACTTAAGAAATCATCGAGTGATTTAGTCGAGCCATTAGTGATTTTCAATCTTGAATATAGTCATTGTGGGCCCTATACTCTTTCCTTTTTAACAATCCAGCTATGTGAGAGGTGAGATGTTTTTGTGAAAAGTCCAAGTACCCGTGTGAATGGTCTAGAACTTGCCCCAAATGTGTTTCGAGGTGAAATATTAAGTTTTGCTTGGCTTGAGAGGTGATTGTAGGCTCTCCTTGACCATATTGAAATTTTCCATGGCCGACCAATGTATTTATCCCAAGTCAACCCAATTGAGCCTAAAACTTGTTTTTCTTCTTTTCATGTGATAACCCAATTGAGCCTAAAACTTGTTTTTCTTCTTTTCATGTGATAACCCAATTGAGCCTAAAACTTGTTTTTCTTCTTTTCATGTGATAACCCTATTACAAGCCTTTACCCATTTTGTTGTGACCTCTCTTGGCACCCGAGCTTTCCTTAACACTCTTGAGAAAAAATTGGCTAAAAACATAAGTTAAGGGGAGAGATGAGGAGTTTGAAAAAGGTATCAAGGAACAAAAAGAAAAAATAAATGAATAAAAGGAATGGCAAGAAAAAGAAAGAAAGAACGAAAAGAAAAATGCAAAAACAAAGTGAATAAGTTGAAGAGTTAAAGGGATTCAAAGAAAAGTAACGGTGCAAAGCATGAAGAAAAAAAGAAGGATAAATGAATATCATGACCAAGAAAGAGTGATGTTAAGTCTCTCTAGTTCCCCTACGGAAAAAGAAAATGCCTCAAAGAGTTGGCAAAACATGAGCCGATAAGAGAAAATGGAGTGCTTAATGAAAGATGAACTTGTTCTGTTACAACATATCCAACCTTAGTCCAAAAGCCTTCATTGCATTTCAAAAAGGCCCTACATATTTTCAAGTCGAGTGAACTTACATTAGTGGTGATCTACATGAGGGGCGAGCATATGGCACTTAGAGCCGTACTTGTGACATTCTTTTGAGAGAGATGAACGATCCGTTAACAAATCTTTGAATTGAGTGCTACATTCTTTAGTGAGATATGCTAACAGAGAGTAGAGGAGGAGGAGTATGGGATCCACAATTACCTACATGAAAGAGCGAGCTTCCTTGATGAATACACTCAACCCTTGATGCTCAAGTGTCACATTATAACTGTTTGTGCTTAAAAGTTCAAATCATTGCCTTGTAATTCATAAGTGTTGTGGGTAGTTGTTGCTCACAATTGATGTGTGATTTATGCATATTTGATTATCTAGAATAACTCTAAACTTGTGGAGGTGACAATTACCTTATTTGCTTGAGGACAAGCAAAATCTTAGGTTTGGGGGAGTTAATAAGTGGGGATTTTGGCTACTTATTAGCGTCTTTTAGCTTTCGTTTTAGTCCAAAAGCGTTTAATTATGTTCCCAAAAAATGATAAAATATGCTTAATTGCAGGAATATTGGAAAATGGGCCTTCAAGATGAAATACAACTCAAGAAGGAGTGATTTGAACTCAAGGAAAAAAACAGACACATAAGCTTAAAGTGCGGACAGAATATCATCTGCGGCCGCAGATTGTGCAGAAGAACTTATCAGAGATCTGTGAGAAGTGCGGCCGCAGAAGCTAGACAAGATCAAAAGTTCATAGAACCTACATATCAAGTTCAATGGAAGTGCGGACCACACAATTATTGTGCGGTCGCTGAAGATTAGCTACGCAGCTGGAGTTACATTTGTACAGTATGCAAAAGAGCCATGTGTGACCGCACTCAGAAATGTGCGGACTGCAGAAAGAGAGAGATGCGTCTGCGGTTCAGAATTGTGCGGCCTCTAGATTCCAATCCTGTCAAGCTGAAGCAAAGTGTGGACTACACATGGAATTGTGCGGCCGTAGAACCTCTGAAAGGGCATTTTTTTCCGAAAACTTTCAGCTCTGTAAAAATAGAAGAGTTCCACTTTTTAGGTCACGTTTTGACATCAGCAGCTACTGTAGCCATTTTTCTTTACTCCCTTTAGTAGTTTTTTCCATTTTGAACTTTTTGAACATGGATTTCATTATTTTAATTATCAATATGGGTCTAATTATCATTTCTTCTTCTATTTCTTATGTTTTAGGCATGAGTAGCTAGATTCTCACTAGGGTTGTGACCCAACCCTAGAGTGTAAACCTAATGGGTGTTTGATTTATTGCTTGTTTATAAGTGGGTGTTTATTATTTATCCTTGTTCTTGCTTTTAATTGTAGAATTAATGGTTGCAAACATTATTTCATGCCTATTTGACTTGGTCTCTACTTGAGAAAGAGAGAATTGGTCTAGGAAAACTTGGCTAACAAGAAATTAGGTAATTCAAGAGATTGATAATCCCAATTAAAGGGTTGAACCTAGAGATAGTAAAACCTGACTTGAGCTTTATATCGGCCGTTTTGTTCAACATCCATTTGGACTTGAGAAGCCAAATTGGGCAAAACCATTCTCTTACCGAGAGGTATTGATTAGGTACTTGAGTGTTTATAGCTATATTACATCCCGACCAATAATAAAAGCTTTAAAGTTTACAACCCGTTAGGCAAATACCTAGGTGAAGGTCATAGCCCTAGGCCTTTTATATCATTTTAAAAACAAAAAAAATAATTTCCTAGTTTAAATTCTTAGTTGGTAATCTTAGCTTAAATTAGACTTAGAAACAACCCAATTTTGTGGAAGGGCAATTTGAGATAATTCAAGCTCATTCGCTATAACATATACTCCTATGTCCCATTCATAGCTCCATGTGTAACATCGACCCCGACTTTTTTTTGGGTATTACTATTGCATTGACCATTTCATAACCTCAAATAGAGGCGTAACTTGTACGAAATCAAATTTTGGCGCCGTTGCCGCGGAGCTAAAAATGCATTTAGCTATATATTTGGTTTTGTATGTGAATTGTCTTTTTTTCCTTCCTTGTTACTGATTTGTGTGAATCAATTATAGGTACCATAATGGCAAACAATAATGACCAACTTCTTTGGGGGATGTCGACATTGAAAATTACCAAGTTGAGGAGGTTCCTATTGAACCTCAAGCAAATAGAAGAAGTTGGGCGCCTCAAGACAATGTCCCAGTTCCACCCCACCTCCACCAAGAGTGGCTCCACACCAGGTGTTGTCGAATGAAGGGAAGGCAAGTGCCATTGTTCCACCCTGCATTAGGGATGGCAACTTTCAAATCACTAATGTAATGCTTACATTATTAGAGCAACGGGGATTCTTCACCGAGGCTCCGAGTCAAAATGCACACAAACACTTGAAGGGGTTTGTGGACACTTGATGGGAGAGTGAACATTCAAACGTCTCTAAGGATGCTTTAAGGTTGAGGCTATTTCTTTTCTCTCTATGGGGGAAATCCTTGGATTGGCTAGAAATATTTCCAAATCATCCCATCCATACATGGGATGAACTGGCAAAGAAATTTATTTCTAAGTTCTTTTCTCCCGTGTATATGGCTACTCTTAAAGACGAGATTCTAGCATTCAAAAAAGAACCCAATGAGGTACCGAAATATGGTCAAAGAGTACCCAAATAATGACATGTCGGAGGCTATGATTCAACAAACTTTCCATGAGGGATTAATACTACCAATCAGTGCGTGGTTAATCAACTTGCCAGTGGAAATTTCATGACAAATGACGCATGCGGAAGCTTGTGAGAATTTAGATGAAATGGTGGATACTTCATCGGCATGGTGCAGTAGAGAAAATGTTTCTCAAGGTGATCCAAACGTGATTCACCTACATAAAGAATTGCATGACCATGGGCAAGACATTTCTGAGTTGACCACCACAATGAATCAATTAGCCAAAGCTTAAATTCAACAAATGCAGAATCCTAAGCAAGTCAATGCCATGGAGGGAGTTAGTATGATTGTGAACAAAAGAAGGCCCAAAGGTCCATAAGTGCGAAAATGAGTAGTGAATTATGTGCAAGAAGATAGTGGGTTTGATCAAGATGAATCTTACAATGAACAAGAGGAGGAAGTGAAATATGTGAACAACTTTCAAGGGAAAAGAAACAACTCTCAAGGCACGAACCAACAACAATGGCAACCTTAAGGTAATCAAGGGAATTGGAATTCTAACAACCAAGATAATTGGAATGGTGGGAACAATCAAGGGAATTGGAATAGTAACAACAATCAAGAAATTGGAGTGGTGGAAATAACCAAGGCAATTGGAGTGGCAATAATCAAGGATATTGGGGAGGCAAAAACCAAGGGGGGTGGAACAATAATCAAGGCAGTCGAGGGTCAGGTTTTCTAAGGCCCCTGATGTATCAACAACCGAGCAACCCGCCTCTTTATCCTTGCCTCTGATGCCCAACTTGTCTTTCATAATACATCTATCCGAAACTTGGAAGTCCAAATGGGGAAAATCTATCAAGCCCCAAACACTCGTCCTAAGGGGGCACTACCAAGTGACACCGTGGTGAATTCAAATGGTGGAAACAACATGGGACATGCCATGGCCGTTACTATAAGGAGTGGAAAAGGTGGGGATGCACCTACCTCGAATCAAAGGAAACTTCTGGATGATGAGCAAGTGGTTCAAGAAAATGAGACCCCGGACAATGTGGTGAGAGCAAATGAGGAAGTGCGAATTGATATTGATGACATTGTGGAGGAATCTCAAGAGGTAGTGAACCCATCTAGGGATCACATTGTTGAAATACCAGAACCAGTAGTGCAGAAGGCTAAGGCACCAATGCCTAGGCCTCCTCTGCCATATCTTCATAGGCTTGCCAAGCAAAATGGTGAGAATCAATTCAAAAAGTTCACTGACATGATGAAGAGCATATCTATCAATGTGCCATTTGTTGAAGCCTTAGAGCAAATGCTCGATTATGCAAAGTTTATGAAGGATTTGGTGATAAAGAAGCGATCGATGAATTTTGAAACTCTAAAAATGACTCATGAAGTGAGTGCAATTTTGAATTCAATGGCTCCCACGTAATCCCCGCGCATACACGATTCCTTGTACCATTGGGAGTGCCGAGTTTGCAAAGCTCTTTGTGATCTTGGGGCAAGTATCAATTTGATGCCCTATTCAGTTTTCAAGACTTTGGGAATCAGGCAATCAAGACCCACATCCATGAGATTACAAATGGCAGCCAATCGTACCATGAAGAGACCATTGGGAGTGATTGAAGATGTATTTGTTCAAATTGATAAATTCATTCTTTCGGCGGATTTTGTCATTCTTGATTGTGATGTTGACTATGAAGTGCCAATTATTATTGGTAGACCTTTTCTTGCTACGGGGAAGGCTCTAATTGATGTTAAAGTTGGAGAACTTACCTTCGGGGGAAAAGGTGATTTTCCATGTGTATAAGTCCATGTGGCAACCCAATAGCAAAGAGGTGTGTTATTTCGTGGACTTGGTAAACGATGTGATTGTAGATACAAAGGTGTTGTGATGAATGTTAATGATACATTGGAGGACTTCTTGCTCAACTTTGATGACGACGATATGGATGGTTTCATGGAATGTGTTAACTCGTTGCAAGGAATGGGGTCGTACACTTATGAGCCCCGCAAATTGTCCTTGGATCTTGAAAATAGGAAAACTCCTCCAACAAAGCCCTCAATCGAGGAGCCTCCAATCTTGGAGTTGAAGCCATTGCCTCCACATCTTTGGTATTAATATTTTTTCCTTTCTTCTACTTTACCAGTTATTCTTTCCTCTTGTTTGACTAACGTGCAGGTAGACTCTAAATTGGCGGTGCTACAAAAGAGGAAGAAAGCTATTGGATGGGCATTGTCGGATATTCAGGGGATAAGCACCGCATTTTGCATGCACAAGATTAACTTGGAGGAAGGTGTCAAACCATCTATTGAACATCAAAGGAGACTCAATGAAGCCATGCAAGAGGTGGTCAAAAAGGATATCATCAATTGGTTGATGTCGGGGTTGTGTACCCCATTTCCGATAGTTTGTGGACTTCTGTGGTTCAATGTGTCCCAAAGAAGGGGGCATGATGGTGGTCACCAATGATAATAATGAGTCGATTCGTACAAGAATGGTGACTATAGAATATCATTTGCGGTCGCAGATTGTGCAGAAAAACTTATCAGAGATCTATGAGAAGCGCGGTCCGCACATGAAATGTGCGGCCGTAGAAGTTAGGAAAGAGTAAAAGTTTAGAGAACCTACATATCAAGTTCAATAGAAGTGCGAACTGCATAATTATTGTGCGACCGCACAAGATCAGCTATGCGACCGCAGTTATATTTTTGCGATCCACAAAAGAGCCATGTGCGGCCGCTCTCAGAAATCTATGGACCGCAGAAAGAGAGAGATGCTGCCGTGATTCAGAATTGTGCCACCGCAAGATTCCAATCCTGTCAAGCTGAAGTAAAGTGCGGACCACACATGGAATAGTGTGGCCACAGAACCTCCAAAAGGGCATTTTTGTCCGAAAATTTCTAGCTCTTTATAAATAGAAGAGTTTCACTCTTTAGGTCATGTTTTGACATCAGAAACTACGGTAGCCGTTTTTCTTTATTCCCTTTAGTAGTTTTTCCATTTTGAGCTTTTTGAAGATAGATTTCATATTTTAATTATCAATATGGGTTAATTATCATTTCTTCTTCTATTTCTTCTATTTCTTCTATTTTAAGCATGCGTAGCTAGATTCTCACTAGGGATATGGCCCAACCCTAGAGTGTAAGTCTAATGTGTGTTTGATTTATTGCTTGTTTATGGTTGGGTGTTCATTATTTAGCCATATTATTGATTTTAATTGTAGAATTAATGGTTGCAAACATTAGTTCATGCCTATTTGATTTGGTCTCTACTTGAGAAAGAGAGACTTGGTTTAGGTAAACTTGGATTGTCCCAAATAAAGGGTTGAACCTAGAGATAGTAAATCCGATTTGAGTTTTGTATCAACCATTTTGTTCAATACCCAGTTGGACTTGAGAAATCCAAATTGGGAAAAACCATTCTCTTAACGAAAGGAATTGGGTGGGTACTCGAGTTTTATTACACCCCGAACAATAAAACAAGATTTAAAGTTTATAACCTGTTAGGCAAACATCTAGGTGAAGGTCATATCCATGGGCGTTTTATATCATTTGAAAAACAACAAAAGCAATTTCCTAGTTTAAATTCTTAGTTGGTAGTCTTAGCTTAAATTAGACTTAGAAACAACTCAAATTTGTGGAAGCGCAATTTGAGATAATTCAAGCTCATTCACTGTAATATATACTTCTAAGTCCCATACATATCTCTTTGTGGAAAATCGACCCCGACATTTTGTTGGGTATTACTATTACATCGACCGTTTCATAACCTCAAAAAGTGGATTGACTTGGGCGCGATCAGAAGTATAGACAGAAGAGTTATGCCGACAGGAAGGTCCGTGATGTTGCTTACATGGTTGGGCAGAAGGTTCTGCTCAAGGTTTCACCCATGAAGGGTGTTATGAGGTTCGGGAAGAAGGGCAAGTTGAGCCCTCGGTTTACTAGACCGGTTGACGTACTTCAGAGAATTGGAGAAGTGGCTTACAAGCTTGCCTTGCAACCTAGTTTGCCGAGTGTGCATCCAATATTTCATGTTTCTATGTTTCAGAAGTATGTCGGCGATCCCTTTCATAATTTGGATTTCAGCATTGTTCAGTTAGATGGTGATTTGAGTTATGGCGTGGAACTGGTAGCCATTTTGGATTAGCAAGTTCGAAAGTTGAGGTCAAAGGATGTAACTTTAATGAAGGTGCAGTAGAGAGGTCATCCAGTTGAGGAGGCTACTTGGAAAATCGAGCAGGAGATGCGGAGTAGATATCTACACCTATTTGAGGCTACAGGTACGTTTCAAAACCCGTTCGAGGAAGAACGTTTGTTTAAGAGGGGGGATGTAATGACCCGGCCGGTCGTTTCATGAGTTGTAGCCCCTTTTTACTATTTTCTTCTCATTTTGTACTTTATAGTTGTTATGAGACTTTCCGGGTTAGTCGTTTCGGGTCTGGAGATGTTTCGGAAGGAATTTAGACACTTAATCTCAAGGTTGGGAGCTTAAGTTAAAAAGATTTTGACTTGTGTGCAAAATTTGAGGTTATTCGGACGTAATTTGATAGGTTTCAGCGTTGTTTGCAGAAGTTGGAATTCCTTAGATTCAATAGTCTTGAATTGGGGTGCGATTCGTGTTTTTGATGTTGTTTGACATGATTTGAGGGCTCGACTAAATTCGTATCGTGTTTAAGGACTTGTTGGTATGTTTGGTTGAGGTCCCGGTGGCCTCGAGTTGATTCCGGATGGTTAACGGATCAAAAATGGAAGTTAATGCATTGCTGAAGCATGAGCTTTTCTGGTGTGATCGCACCTGTGAGGGATTGGCCGCAGGTGCAATGTCGCAGATACGGCTGGATTTGCGCAGGTGTGGAGTTGTACTTGCCTGGCCTAGGCAGAGCGCAAGTGCAAGGGGTTAACCGCATCTGCGAGCCCGCATGTACGAGCGAGGCTCAATGTGGAGTTGAGGGAGAAGTGTATTTTCGCAGAAGCAGATAGAAGGGCGCAGAAGCGCCTCCGCAGGTGTGGAACATGGAGCGCAGATGCGGGCCTGGAGAATTTAAATGTTTTCCGTAGAAACGGTTCCGCAGGTGCAGTTATTTGGAGTAGGTGCAAAAATCCTGGCAGAATGCTTAAAAACAAAGGTTCGCAAGTTTGGCTTCATTTTAACATTCTAAACTCGGTCTAAGGCGATTTTTGAGAGGGTTTTTGAGGAGATTTTTAAGGTAAGTCCCTTGTGCTCATTTTTTATCAATAATATTGTTTCCTTATTGATTTTCCACCTAGATTGTGTGGTTTTGAGGTAAAATTTGGGGGTTTGAGGCTACGGATTTGGAGAGTTTGATTTGGGAATTTGAGTGGCGATTTAGTGTCGGATTTTGGTAAATTTGGTGTGGTTGAACTCGTGGTTGAATGGGCTTTCGGGTTTTGTGATTTTTGTCAGATTTTGAGACATGGGCCCGGGGGATGGCCTTGAGTCGAATTTTGACTTTTGATAAATAAATTCGTATTTTCTTGTGGAATTGATTCACTTAGCCCGTATTGATTGAATAGTACTATTTGTGGCTAGATTCGGGACATTTGGAGGCCGATTTGCGAGGCAAATGCATCTTGGAGTAGAGTCTTGCTCGGATTGAGGTAAGTAACACTTCTAAACTTGGTTTTAAGGGTTCGAAACCCCAAATTATGTGTTATATGATTGGTTTTGAGGTGACACACAAGAAAAGTAACGGGCGTGCGAGTGTGAACCGGGAGAATTGTGACATGGTCGATCCCATGGCACTGTCTAGAGGATTTATCTTGTTGGTATCCGTATTTTCATAATGTTTGAGCTGTCAATCATGCTAGAGATCATGTTTAGGCTATATGCTGGTACTGTTGGGACCCATAATGGTCGTTTCTTGCTGTTGACTTATTGAATTCATTGAAATTTCGTACTCAGTCATATTCTTTTCATTACATATCGTGCCTAAGTCTCTGTTGCTATTTATTGATACATCGTATCATCATTTTCGGGCTAGTTTCATGACATTGTGAGCCCGTGAGAGAGAGAGAGACTGGAGAGACTGATGACTGAATGAGGCTGATGGCCTGATTATGAGTGACATTTATGGAATCGGGTTGCATGTCGGAGCAGGTTTTACTGATTTATGATAGTGCTTGGGCTGAAAGAGCCCCTCCGGAGTCTGCACACCCCCCCCCCCCCCCCAGTGAGCGCACCGAGTGCCGAGTGATTGGGAGGCATGAGTGACTGTGAGGNCATGGATCTTGTCCGAAGCATTTATACCTAGGGTTGGATCTTCCCCACGGGATGGATTGACCCTACCCAGTATTGAGTGATTAAGCATTTCGAGGGTGTGAGCAGACGAGGCTTTCTACATGGTGCATCACATACAACATGTGCATTGGTATGTAGAAGTAGAGAAGATGTATTCTTCATATCATTTGGAATTGATCTATCCTACTGTATTGAGTTTAACTATTGAACTTGAAAGTATGCCTACGTTTCTGTACTGTTATTTCTATATTGAGCTATACCGGTTGAGTCCGTCACTACTTTCAGACCAAAGGTTAGATTTGTTACTTATTGAGTTGGTTGTACTCACGCTACACCCTGCACCTAGTGTGCAGATCCAGATGCTTCTGGTCATTGTGACTGTTGAGTTGAGGATCCAGGATCTCCCTCCTTATATTCATTTATGTTTCAGTCTTATTCTCTAGACGTTGTATTAGACTATATCCCTGTATAGATGCTCATGTACTCGGTGACACCCCGATTTGGGAGAGATTTTGTATTCAGTTGCGAATTTTATTATGCTTTTAAAATATTTTCCTTAAATATTAACTGCTTCCGTATTTTTTTCAAATCTTTTATTGTGTTAAAATGGTTGAGTAGTTGGCTTGTCTAGTTCCACGATAGGCGTCATCACAACGGTTTGATTTTGGGTCGTGACACTTAGTACCACCGAAGTACGAAATTAATTTGATCTGGTCCGTTTTTTCATATTTCGGATTTTATGCTCACCTAAACTTTATGTTTATAGAGATTTGGACCGGCCCGGTTCATAGGGGGCCGGGTGGGCTGGGTAGGGGGGTTAGAGGGGGTTGGTCCG
>MDKI01178405.1:0-15745 GCA_005239505.1 Nicotiana paniculata
GCAACAAGGAGCGATAAGGGAGAATATTTATGTTTTACTGATTTTCAAAAATAAGGATTTGGAGAACTCCGATTTTATTAAAAAAGTTTTCATACTCTGATTTTTACTGTGATTTAAATTGAAACATGGAAAATTTGAGGAGTTGATTATAGTTGATATCTGAAAAGAGTTATCCGAATTATTTTTATTTACTATTGCAAGTTACTTGTTATCGAGTTTATTATTATTATTATTTCTTTCTTGCTTTATTATATATATTGTTCACATGCTATATTGTTAAATGCCCCGCCGTAGCCTCGTCACTACTTCGTCGAGGTTAGGTTCAGCATTTACTCAGTACATAGGGTCGGTTGTACTGATACTACACTCTACACTCTTTTGTGCAGATCCAGGTACCGGCTAGAGTTAGGAGATTTTAGTAGCTGCGCGTTTTCGTTCGGAGACACGAGGTAGATCTGCTGGCGTCCGCAGATTGCTGGAGTCTTCTCTTTACTCTATAGACGTTGTTTTATTTCTTTCAGAACAGAGATATATTCTTTCAGACCATTATTTGTAGTATTCTTAGTAGTTCGTGAATTGTGACACCATACCCTGGGTAGTCTTATACTCATATATTTAGTTCGTGGTTTGGATTAATTATTTATCTTTATTAGTATTCATGAAGTTATTTAGTGAAAAATATTAGATTCAGTATTCATTTTTAAATTGTTCTATTATGTGTAAGTAAACTTTAAAAGGGAATGGTTAGTAAATTTCTAACATCAGTTTGCCTAGCAAGTATTGTGTTAGGCGCCATCATGATCCCGTGGGTTCGGAATTTGGATTGTGATACTTTGAGACTACGAAATGGTATTCTGGGAGATTCCCCATCACTGTATATTGACGTTTGAGACTACGAGACGGTATTCCGGGAGATCTCCTGTTGCTATTACTGTATTCTGAGATGTTGGCTTTAATTGAATTCTATTCCTGTTAGATTCCGCATTTACTTTACTGTAATATTTCTTTCTGTCTTATTTTATTATATTTATACCAGTGGGCCCTAACTTGACTTCATCACTACTCGACCGAGGTTAGGCTTGGCACTTACTGGATACCATTGTGGTGTACTCACGTCCTTCTTGCACATGTTTCGTGTGCAAATCCAGGTACCTCTCGCCCGCCTCAGTATTAATCCAGCAGCAGTAGCCACCAGAGATTTCAAGTTATATCTACCTGCATCCGCCGATCCTCGGAGTCCCCATCTATATTTTACTTTGTTTCCCTCCTGTACCTCCTAGACTCTTTGTATAGCAGACTATTAGATAGATTTCGTAGAGCTTGTGACTCATGGTTTCAGATTTTGGGAAGTGTTGTGTATAAATTGGAAAATTGATTTTACTTGTATATGCCGAGCGGCATTCTACCTTTATATAACCATTTGATGCTTAGTTGGTTCCTTTATATTCTTTAATCTTGCTTATTTCAATGTTAATAGGCTTACCTAGTCGTAGCGCCTAGGTACCGTCACGACGTCTTTCGGAGGGGGGAAAATGGGTCGTGACATTTTCTTCAATATTAACCTATATACAATGGAAGATCAATTTTAATTTAGACTATTATATATATGGTGACACTAACATACGTAAGAAATAAGAAACTTGACAATAAACATGTATGGTAAAAGACCATTTGGTATTAAAGTATTTAAGTATTCTTCTTGGTAGTAAATATTGGTATCATTTTCTGCTGAGTCAAAAACTGAAAAATGTTTTGTTTACTATAAAAGTTTTCAATCAACATTTTGTTAAGTTGATCAACATATTCATTTATGTTACTTAAGATATTTTTTTAATTCTATCATGCAATTTGCATAAATTGCGTTATAATCTAATGATTAAAATATTTCTCTTATTAAATGCAATACTATTACCATTGGGATTGATAACCAAGTATTCAGGAAGAACCAAATCATCTTTTATTGGATGCTCTTCTTCGTTTCCGAAGCAAGAAGTGAATACTGGATCTGTTCTTATTTTATATTTCTTGTCAATTGAATCTTTTTCGAGGCCAGAAGTATAACTTTGGCAAGCTAGCTTTTACAGTCTCTGCTTTTGTCGATTTTGGAACTACTGGTAGTTCTTGACATAAATCACCTCTCAAACCATTAATTTTTACCAAATGGGTTCATTTATATCCAATATATCTCTAGAACTCCGGACAATTATTTCGATTGTTTGACACTCCATATGTGCTTCATCCCATATTATCAATTTTTCTTTCCTTATAAATTTAGCACCATTTCTCTGCTTTGATATATTTGTGATTGTTATTTAAGTTGTTTGAAGAGGTATATAAAATCTAAAGTGGATGGTCTCACAATAAAATCGTTATTGGTCCAACACTTGCTATTATTGTTAATAGTGCCATGCCTCTTGATATGATATTTGCAAGTAATGCATGACATAGGAATATTATATCGATTCCGCCGGAGGCATCTACAAAGAATAATCTCGTTATACCAGATTAAACCCTTTATCATATAGTCTTGAAAGCTTGTTTTTATTTAGGATTTAGCTTTGATTGTGCTTCCTCATACATTTTGATTCTTAATAATATACTAATCTTTTTACTTTATGTTCTAACGCTCTTTTTATGGAATTAATTTATATACCCTAAGATTTTTTTTACTTGAATAAGAACTTTACTCATATGATGAATTTAAAAAATAATTGAATTGGATTCTCTTGCTAATTAAATAATTAAAAAAATTAATTATTTGATTTTAACATAAAAAATAATAATTTAATGCTATATAGATTCAGATCTTAATATTAGTTTATCTCTTGTTTTGAATATTTAATTGACTCTTACCAACCATTTTTTCTCTCTTTCTCACACATTTGTATTCTTAAATATTTTCTTAGATGTTGCTTAATAATTAGATATTTTTTAATATTACACGAAAAATTGATTAAAAAATATTATTTGAGTAGGAAAATAGTTTAAATATAATATAAAAATATTTATCGTGGGAGTATTATTTTTCTTAATTTTAACTTTTTATGCAGTCCATTTAATATTACTTTTAATTTTTTATTCGTATTGGACAATATGTAATGGTAATGTATTGCTGATACAAAGGTATCTTATGAAACTGATTTTATTAAACCTTCCTACATATTTTTAATGGGAATGTAATAGACAAAACTTTATTAATTTTTATATCTTAAATATTAAAAATTAGCATAGAAGATATTGTAGTCCAAAAAATAGGTTATTGTAGTTATGTCATTTCCCTATGAGTTCTTCCGTTTAATATTTTAGGGCTATTTTAATATATTTAATATTGTATTGATAATTTTATAATAATATAGGCTCTTATTTTTTTAAACGGATTTTTACATACATTCTCAAATTAAATTAGTAATAGGACACTATAATACGTTTCAAATTAAATTAGTAATAGGAATTTATAAAAAGTATATCTTAAAAGTGATAGTATTACATGACTAAAGATATTTACTTGTTCATTTTTATATGAATTAGACAACACGAAATTAATTATATTAATAGGATTCCTAAAGGTAATCATGTAGGATTCCTAATGTATAGTATTATGTTCTAAAAATAATAGGATTATAAGGCTAATATCTAGAATTTCGGTTATATCCTTTTATTATGAATTATTATGCTTAATATTATAAGGTTATTTTGGTAATCCGATATTGTATTCATGCTTTTATAATAACTAGTATCTATAAACGTGCGTTACACGTTAATAATGGTACATGATGGTTTAAATATTTATTTATATGAAGGAACAATAAAATCTAATTAATGAGAGAAATATATATAATACTATAACAATCATCTAAATGCCGAAAAATGTTTGTTCATGTTTTTATTTATTATAACTACAAAACATAAAATACTCAATATTATTTTCACACAAATTTAGAAGGATATTCTTTAGTTTCGGAAGACGAAAGTTGAATTCCAAGATAACACATACTTAGACGCACATTGATCAGTATCATAAGTTCTGCATGTATGACGTTATTGTCGAAACTTCTATATACCGTATGTGTACTATTACATAAGTTATTCAACAAATCTAAGTTTCAGTAGCATGACATGCATATTTTTCTTCAAAATGAACCTATATCAATGTAATCAATTTTAACGTAGTCTATTATATATATGGTCACACTAACATACGTAAGAAATAATGAAGTTGACAACAAATATGTACGGTAGAAGGACGTTTAGTATTAAAGTATTTTCTTGGTAGTAATTGTTGGTATCATCTTGTGCTGAGTCAAAACTGAAAAATATTTTATTTTTACCATAAAACTAGCAATCAACATTTTATTTAGTTTTCTGCTAGCTAAGATAGCTCTTAATTTCAATCATGTAATTGTCATAAATTGTGTTTTAATCTAATGATGAAAATATTCTCCTTATTAAATGCACTACTAGTCTACTATTACCATTGGGGTTGATAACCAAGTGTTCTGGAAAGAACCAAATTTTCTTTTATTGGATGCTCTTCTTCGTTTTTGACACGAAGCAAAAAGTCACTGAATGTTGGATCTGTTCTTACTTTTATATTTCTAGAGCAAAAAATAAGTTATTACAACCATGTTCTTTCCCTAAGAGTTCTTCTGTTTAATATCTTTAGGCTATTTTAGTCTATCAATATTATATTTGTGTGTTAATAATAATATAGACTCTCTTATTTTTAAATGAATTTGGATAATATGATATGTTGTCAAATTAAATTAGTAATAGGAATTTTTTAAAAAGTATCATAAAATTTATAGGATTACATGCTAACATGTTGTATTATATATGTATGCCCGAACATAATTATACTAATGAGATTTCTAAAGGTAATTATATAGGATTTTTAACGTGTAGTATTATGTCCTAAAACTAATAGGATTATAAGAATAATGTCTAGAATTTTGGTTGTATCCTTTTTATTGTGAGTTATAATACTATAGATGATTGTTGTATTATTATATTAAAAAAATTCTCTCATTAATTAAATTTTATTGTTCATTCATATAAATAAATATTTAAAACGTCATGTGCCATTATAAAAGTGGTAACCCCAAAAGTTAAAAGTTAAATTACTCAAATAACCTTCTAAATAATTGAAATGTACCACATTTAATTATTTAATAATGTTTAAATAAAAGAAAGTGATTTTTGGACATTTACGAAACATCTTGTTACAGAGACTCTTGGACTTTTCATAAGCGGAGTGTGCTGACATTGCGTAGTGTAGATTTTATTCTGTATATATGAATTTCAGTAGCAACAAATATTGAAATTCTTTTTTTTTTAGTAAAAAGAATTAAATCTAATTCCTAAAGGTAATCATGTATGATTCCTAACGTGTAGTATTATGTCACGACCCAAATCTCCCTCCGTTGGGTATTGTGATGGCACTTAGTCTTAGAGACTAGGTAAGCCTAACATTTACTAAATAATAACAATAATAAAGGAAAATCCAACAGTCTCGATATAGAATCTTGAAAAAATTTATAATTTCTTAAAACCGGTAATATGTCATAAGCTCTACGAAATTTTTCTACAACTCCTAAATACAACTGTTTAGAAATAGTAAAGACAGTTGAATAGAAACAGGAAGATGACTCCAAAGCCCGCGAACGCAGCAGTAGGGTACCTTGAATCTCCTCGGCAATGATCTGCGCCGCTACTAATAACAATTACCTGGATCTGCACGCAAAAATGTGCAGAAGTGTAGTATGAGAACACCACAGCGGTGCCCAGTAAGTATCAAGACTAACCTCGGTGAAGTAGTGACGAGGACTAGTCAAGACACCACTGGTCGAATAAATTAAACAACATCAATATAGAAATGACCGAACATAATATCTATATAAAAATTTTACGATATGATTAGCAACATGACAATATAATGCGGAAGGAATTACCGAAAATTTATCAACGGAACAACATAATAGTACACAGAAGAATGGACAAAAATACGAACCAAAACCGGAAACCACCACAAAATAAAAATACTGGTAACTCAGCACTGCGTCAGTTTGTTCACATCAGGCTTTAGCCAATAAATCCAATAAATTGGTGAAAACTTATAAACCGATAGTTTATATTGAAGCTTAAAAGATATAATTATTTCAGGATAGAACAATTTTCCTTGAAACATACTTTCTCCGAATATACATATATATATTTTTAGAAAGAGAAATCTTTAAAACATAGTTCTTTCAAAATACACGATTTTCAAATATACTCCCATAATAAATGTATTTCAATATCATTTTCTGCAAGACAAATGCTTTTCAAAATATACCTTTGAAATAAAAATCTTTCGATCATAATCTCCTCAAGATAAATCTACCGGAACTCAGTCCGTAACTCAAAATTTTGGCATGCAGTACAGGGGGAAAGCTCCCGGAATCTCAATTTAAATATGCAATGCAGTAAAAGGGAAAAGCTGCCGGAATCTCGTCCATAGTCCCAATTTAAATATGCAATGCAGTACTGGGGGAAAGCTCCCGGAATCTCGTCCGTAGTCCCAATTTAAACATGCAATGCAGTACAGGGGGAAAGCTCCCGGAATCTCGTCTGTAGTCCCAATTTAAATATGCAATGCAGTACTGGGGGAAAGCTCCCGGAATCTCGTCCGTAGTCCCAATTTAAACATGCAATGCAGTACAGGGGGAAAGCTCCCGGAATCTCGTCTGTAGTCCCAATTTAAATATGCAATGCAGTACATGGGGAAAGCTCCCGGAATCTTGTCTGTAGTTCCAATTTAAATACGCAATTCAGTACAAGGGGAAAGCTCCTGGAATCTCGTCCGTAGTCCCAATTTAAATATGCAATGCAGTACAGAGGAAAAGCTCCCGGAATCTCGTCCGTAGTCCCAATTTAAATATGCAATGCAGCCAATTGAAGAAAACAACCAGAATGCGACAGAAATAACACACATTGCCACAACAGGCGCAAAGCAACAAAAGACAGAATGCAAGGTGCGACGAGCAAATCAATACAAAGACTTGAATTACAAGAATGGTAAAAACTCACTCATAAGAAGTAGTCACTCAAGGGAATACCAAGCACAACTGAAACAATATAACGAGGGGAAAACAAAACAAATATAACAACGATTCACAATATTCAAGTCATCAATAAGAAACCAATCATCCCGGCAAGGGAAACAACTATAACCAATCTCGCATAAACAATCAACTTTACAGAATAAAACTCAGCTTGAACAATGCTCAGTAATAGTCAACACCAAGGAAATACCATCAACATGGGTGATTATCAACTAAACCTAAGTAGCACTTAAGGGAAAATCATATAAATCCCAATGTACGACTCACGGGCATGCTTGACACCAATGTATAGATATTTCAATCACGGCAAAAAAAAATTGTAGGGAGAGATTATGCTAATTCTAGTCAACATGCAGTTTATGAAGGAAGATATAGCACGTCGGTAAAAAAGGTAAAGTCTTCAGTTAATTCAATTAAGATCAAATAAGAAACAAAGGAAAACTAAGCAAGTAGTTTTTAATTTAAGAAGAAAGAGATGAACTAGCAATCGGAATTCAGATACAACAAATACAACTTCACACACAGGGAATATAAGGACCTAAGAATCCTGAAAGGCCAACCTATTTGCAAATAAGTTCGAGTACGCACTCGCCACCTCGCGTACACGACTACAATCAATATAGAAGACTCAATTCTAAGGGGTAGTTCCCGCACACAAGGTTAGGCAAGATACTTACCTCAAAGACGACAACCCGGTACTCTAAATTGACTTCTCGGGCGAAAAGACCTCCGGACGGCTCAAAAATCAGCTAAAACAACTTCAAAATACACATAAGACGTATGAGGAGCTATTCCGAATAATAAAATTTCAATCTTTACAAAATTATAAAAATCGACCCAAAAGTCGACTCTCGGGCCCACACCTCGGAACCCGTCAAATTTTACAAAATCCGAACACCCATCCCAATATGAGTTCAACCATATAAAAATTACCAAATTCCGATACCATTTCGTCCCTCAAATCATGAAATTTCGTTTTGAAAATTCTCTTCAAAAACCAATATTTTTCCTAACTAAAAATACAATTTAAATGATAAAAATAAAGACTAATTCATGGAATGTATAAAATTCTAGGTGAAGAACACTTACCCACTCGATTAGCTTGAAAATCCCCAAAAATCGCTCCCAAATCCAAAGTCCAAAGCTCAAAAATGTGAAGAAAGCTAACCCTCGTTTATAAGAATTTGCCCAGGACATCCGCACCTACGACCACTTAACCGCACCTGCGCAATCGCAGGTGCGAAACACAAACCGCACCTGCGCCCAAGAATCGCCCCTGCGAGGGCCGCACCCGCCCCAAAGTTCCGCACCTGCGGAGGCTGCCCAGTCCGCTTATTCTCGCACCTGCGGTCCCCTATCCGCAGGTGCGGCCACACCAGAACAGCAGCACCAGTTGCATTTCCAAACTTCAAACTTTCCGATAACCGTTATAAATCATCCTGAGCCCCTCGGGACATCAACAAATTACACCAATAGATCACATACCAACGCATGAACTTAGTCGAACTTTTGGAACACCCAAAACAACATTAAAACACCGAATAAATCTCGAATTCAAGCCTAGAATTTCTAAACTTCAAAAATACGCCAACGATGCCGAAACCAACCAAACCACATTCGAATGACCTGAAATTTTGCGCACACGTCACAAATGATGCCACGAACCTATTCCAACTTCCGGAATTCCATTCCGACCCCGATATCAAAATTTTACCCATTAGCCGAAATTCTAACTTTCGCCGAATTACCTCAGATTACTCTACGGACCTCCAAAACCAATCCCGGACGCGCGCCTAAGTCCAAAATCACCATACGAAGCTGTTGACATTAAAACTCATTCCGAGGCTGTTTACACAAAAGTCAAACCTCTGGTCAACTTCCATCACTTAAGCTTCAAAAATTAAAATTTTCCTTCCAATTCGACTCCGGATTATCCGGTAACTGAATCCAACTACGCATGCAGGTCGGTGTACCCAATGTGAAGCTGTTCAAGACCTTACGCTACCGAACGAAGCTTAAATTCCCAAAACGACCGGTCGGGTCATTACATATTATGTCCTAAAACTAATAAGATTACATGGTTAATATCTAGGTATCTAATTATGTCTTTTTATTGTGAGTTATTATGCTTAATATTAAAAAGTTATTTTTATAATTCAATATTTTATTCATACTTTTATAATAATATAGATATAGATATAAATAGATAGATTTATTTGTCTTTGTTTTGATAGTCAGCTTTTGTGTTTTAATAGATTGGCCGATTAGGTTATCAACTGCGCGCAACGACTTTAGTATCTTATCGCTAAAATAAAGAAGAAAAGCAACTTCAGTTCACGACTTAAGACCGCTTGTGTGCACGCTAATTACTCATACACGCAATTTTGATTCCAGGGGTGTGCTTGATCAACACTTATCCCATTGAGGGTTTATATTAATTTAATAAATATATAATATATATTTTTAACAAATATTATTATCACTAAATTAATTTTTATTTTACTTTACTTTATTATTTAATTAATATTTTTTTATTTTAATTTATATAAACCTATTTCCTTTTTAGTCCGTACAAAAAAGAATGACCCTTTCCTTATTTGAAAACAATTTATTTTTATGCAATGATTTATAACCACACAAAATATATGTGCCTCATTTTACACCATAAGTTTAAAAGTCTTCTCTCTTTTTAAATTATGTGCCCAATTAAATGAGTTCACATAAATTAAAACGGAGGGAGTAATAAACTAATATAATTCGACGCACACACCTCCATAAGATTAAGTTTTTATGTATGCTCGGTTAAAATACCAGATGAAAAAACATACATATGTATATATTTGATATCGAACGTCTATGTGGATTTGTCAAAAATTAAAAAAGAAGAACAAAGATAGTGGTAAAATTGGCGAGTATGCCTTTTCCCACAACCCACCAACCATTTTCACCCTAAATGACAAAAAACACCCTCACTTCAACTAACCTCAAAACAGTGAATTCGTTGAACCTGGACGGATCACAGATTTTCAGCAGGACAACAGAAAGGTTAATTTAGTCTTTTGACAAATTAGTACGTGTCGGTATAAGATAAAACACTTGAGAAAAACGTGAGACTCTGATTTAAAGAGGGTTCTATAATTTTCCTCTGCAATTCTCACATTTCAATACGCTCCGAAATTCAGAAGCAATAACAAAAAATGGGTTCCATCGCAAAGGTATGTTAATTATAATCTCTTCTTCTGAATTTTGTTTTCTTAATTTTCATTCTCTTTGTGCCCATTAATTTTGTTGAATTTTTGTGTTTTCGTGTTTTAGATGTCATTTATGATGGTCTGGAAATTCCTTTTTTCTGGGAAATCTTTGATCTGTTTCTGAATTTAATTTTCTTAAATATTTTTGGGTTCTTGTGATGCTATTTATGATGTTTTATCAAAGTTCCAGTTCGTTTTTACTTTTGGAAATTTCTTATAGAAATATGTTTGGTTGATAGCTTGTTTGATACGCGTACATCTAATATTCATTGTTTGTCTAGTGGGATTTTACTGGGTATGTTGTTGTTGTTGTGCCTACATATAAAGATAGGTGTTTTGCAACTGGGATTCTCATTTGTTTTAATTTTTTGACTTGATCTTGATTTTGATTGGTAAAGGGTTTGATCAGTTTTATGTTTTGTTTGGATTTTATAGGTTGTTTGATACACCTTCCCTCCACCACCACCAAAAAAAAAAAAAAAAACCGACCTTTTTGGGCGAGTAAACTGTCAAAATGTATTTGCATTTTGTGAAATCTTTTTATGACATTCAAGCTGTCTGACTTGCAATTTCTTATTCTGCAAAAAGCTAATAGTTTGCTAGGATGCCTATTGTGCTACTAGAATAGGTCACAGTCTGGGAACAAACAGTAATTACTTTCCAGAGTAAAGGAAACAGGTTCTAGTTCTGAGTTTGTTATAATAAGTTAGCTCCTCTAGCCTGGATGAAGAATTTATAATACATTTTACAACAGACAGCAAATGAACAAACAATATGATTCAGGCATACTTGGGCAAGCTTATTTTAAAAGGAGAATGAAGACGAGTTGAGATCTATGGTATACCATATTTTACTTTTGGGTTTAAGGATCATGTTAAGCATAACTTGAGTACTATAAATACTTTATCTGTATATTACTTAATAGCCATGTTGCTATCATTACACATGGTTATATCTTTAGGCCATTTAATTTAACATGTTAACAAAATATGATTTGGGTACTTTATTGGAGTTCCTTGGCCCCCTAAATCTGCAAAGGGGAGAATATCTCTCAGATCTGTTCTTGAATGAATATTCACTGATCAAAACAAAGTATATTTTACTGTAAAATTTGTGAGTTGGAGAAGGAACCGGAGAATTATTTGCGAGCTCTCTTAGTTTTTTCAATTCCTGCAGGATCCAAGAGAGGACGTCGTACATGCTTGGTACATGGATGACAGCGATGAGGACCAGAGGCTTCCCCATCACCGTGAGCCAAAGGAATTTGTGTCTCTTGACAAACTTGCTGGTAAAGATTAGGCTAAGTTTTATATCTGTTTAACTTATCCGTGAGGAACAGAAAAACCCTCTTCATCCTCCCTCTCAAAAAGACATCGCGTGGGTTTTGGGGCCAGTTTATACTTTTCCTCCAATCCCTGCGATAAGTTTTTTGACTTCTCTGGATTAGGATCTCTACCTGGTAAATTGTGGATAAGTTACTTTCCAGTTCGTACTGCTAATCTTACTGTTATTAGCTCTCTTGATATTTTGGGCATTAGAAATTGAATTGGTGAAAATCTTTTTTATGTTGTGATTGGTGGGTGAGAATCTCACATGGATAGGATGTAGTATCGTTTTTCCGAGCTCCATCGTGTACTTCATCATATGATGAACAAGGAAAAATAAAAGTGAACCAACCCTTGGTGTAGGTAACCCTTTTCTTTTTGATGACCAAGAAATTCGTCTGGGGCTAATCCTTAGGACCAACCGCAGCCTTTGTAACTCGGGCATTATGGGTCCTCCCCTCTAACCTTTCTCTACTTAAACGCGGGGCTCACTTCACATGCCGTAGGGCTCGAGCCTGTGACCTAAGTCACAGTCCCTCAACCTTTGCAACCTGAACTAGGCCGTCAGGGCATAATGTAGGTAATCCTTACAAGTTGATTGCTGGATTTGGCCTGCCTTCATACTCCCTTCATAGTTACTGTGTGAATATTTCAGAGCTTGGAGTGCTCAGCTGGAGACTTGATGCTGACAATTATGAGACAGACGAGGAGTTGAAGAAAATTCGGGAAGCTCGTGGCTATTCTTACATGGTATGTTAAAGTTACAAAACAAAGACCTTTCATCTGTTATATTGATATATCTTGGTCCTTATCTTCTAAAGTTTTGGGAAATACCAAAGCATTAAGGGTTCACAATTTACTTCAGGATTTCTGTGAGGTTTGCCCCGAGAAACTACCGAATTACGAGGAGAAAATCAAGAACTTTTTTGAAGAACACCTGCACACCGATGAAGAGATCCGTTACTGTGTTGCAGGAAGTGGTATGATTGCAGTAAATTGATTGACTTTGCAAGTCCAGCTGCCCACTATACTGCTATTTCTAAATATATATATATATACACACACTTCTGGGTGTAGGTTATTTTGATCTCCGGGATCGGAATGATGCCTGGATTCGTGTCTGGGTAAAGAAAGGTGGAATGATTGTTCTGCCTGCTGGAATTTATCACCGCTTCACACTTGATTCAGACAATTACATTAAGGTACTTCTTAAGAGCATGCATTAGCATACATGGTTAATGATGAAAAGAGCACCACCATTTTCTTTTTATTGCCCCCCCTGTCAAGACACGTTTTTGGCACTTACTCTTGATTGCACTTCTTGCATGGTATATTTGATCAGAGGAACGGTTTAAATTGTGCTGGTAATTATATTTGGTTTGTGTAGGCAATGCGACTCTTTGTTGGTGAGCCAATTTGGACTCCATACAATCGCCCGCATGACCATCTCCCTGCAAGGTCTGTTTCTAGGCACTTGCTATACTCTATTTTTACGTTGAATAATCAGAAATGATCTTGGGCGTGGAATCTAATGAATCTTTTTTGATAATGCAGGAAAGAATACATTGAATCGTTTGTACAAGCAGAAGGCGCTGGCCGTGCAGTTAATGCTGCTGCTTAAATTTACTAGAGGCGAAGAAGTTGAAATCCTTATAGGCTGTAATAAATGTTACCATATGGTGGTTGTGTGGTTCCTGTGGTGTGCGCTTCGCTCAGCTTGTTGAATGTCGTAATTCGAGCACTGAATAAATCTCCTATGGGGATATTGAACTTAATAGTTATATACAAGTGGAGTCTTTAAACACTTGTGCTTGTCGAGTGGTCTAATATTTTCTGTCTCGGGGCGTAATTAGCTGTGCCACTTTTGTTGTTGGATGTCAATGACATGAACTCTTGAACTTGTTCTGTGTCCAACATAGTCCTCTTTCCTTTTGCAGAATCCTCCCTCTGTAGACTTGCAAGAAGATACAGGTACATGCTACTCCTAATCCTATTTATGCTTAAAACCTTTTACTAATTGACCTTGAGTATGATTTGGCAAATTCTTTATTATCTATAAATAATTTTTGAGGATATACTTGTCCATTTAAACTATGTAATCATGCCGCGCTGGCTTTGGTTTGGAGTGGGAATTTTTTCCCTTTTAATTTAAAAGAAGGGATGGAAAAATATTTCAGAAATAAAAATAGTAGAAGCTCTGGACGCTGCTAGACATTTTAGACAGCACCAACATTTTTTTGTTTCACTGGATTTTGGAGTAGCTTGTGTTGGGAAAAGTGGGGGCCTGGGATCTGCCCTTCTTCTACATTCATCTGATACCTCGATTAAAATATTACTACTGGATATCGTTAGATAGTAATAGTTAGTATCCTTTTGAGTTAATTTATGTGAACATATTTCCTTTTTAATCCGTATCAAAACAAATGGCCCCTTTCCCTATTTAAAAATAATTTACCTTTATGCAATGATTTATAGTCACATAAAATATATGTCTCATTTTGCATCACAAGTTCAAAAATCTTTTTTTTTTTAAACTCTGTGTCCGGTCAAATGAGTTCACATAAATTAAAATTGTGGGAGTATTATTTTTCTAATCAACTAATCATGCCACTTTTCAGCTTTTCTTTCAATGCATAGATTATAGTAACACGCGCACTGCTTTTATTTGGCTTGGTCTGATGTTGCTATTTTTTTTTTTTTGGTAACTAAAAGAATTTTCCCTATTTGTTTAGCTTGAAAGACTCATATTTCCAGATAATATTGATGCTACAGGATAAAACTAGTCTGAACATTTCACCTAGTGCATTCTTCCCATTACCATTTGTCACTTCATTCCATTGCATGGCAGATCTTGATACTTACTACCCCATCTACTAACTGCTAGTACTAGTACTCCCTACTTCTATTTAATTGATGAATATTAAACGTTTGATCATCATTTGTCTTGGTCTATACTACAGCAGACTTATGGTTAATTACCTACTAAAGGTTGAATTTTTTGTTGCTAAACTATGGATGTAAAAGTAAAACGAGAATTCAACCCAGGACATTAGATAATTATTGTATAGAGTTACTTCAGTAGAGATGAATAGAGGTTTTGATAAATTCACCAATCCTATTGAGTCTTAGCTAGTTCCCCTTCAAGTCGAATCGCTTATGGTCGTTAATTGACCGGATTATATGTTCTCACAGTATTCTATCAAATCGCTTGTGGTTGCTAATTGACCGGATTATATGTTCTCATAGTATTCTGCCGAATTACTATGTGTCTATCCAGGATAGTTTAATGCCTATATTTTATGGAATTAATCTATCAAGGGTTGCATTAAGATCACAATATTCAATTGAACATGGTGATTAGGTATAATTCTATTCTAACCATAAATCCGTCCCCTAATTTTAGAGATAAGATCATGCTTTCTTTAACTTTTCTCGTCTCTAAAAATGACTTTTTCAAGCAAAATCTAGATAGTTGATAGAACTTAACTGTTGGCCAGACAATCAAGCAATTAAGTACAAAATTTTAAAAATAATCGTATAGTAACAATTTATATTAAAGGCAAAAGTAGTAATCAAATATCAATATTTATGGCTAAACACAACCCAAAATAAAGGGACTTACCATGCATAAATCATCATAAATTTAGAAATATTTGAATGATTAAAGTACTGAGAAAAAATAAAGGTGTAATGCATAATTACCCCATTGGGCTTTAACCAATTTGCCATATGCACCCTTTATCTGGGTCCGGAACCCAAGTAAGCTAAATTTGGACAAATAGAATCAAAATAAGTCCAAAAAAAAAATATAGAACGGATCTATGTATAACGCCACAGTATGTGGCGCTATACACTAACGGTAACTGTGCCGTTAGTGTATAGCGCCATATACTATGGCGTTATATACTTTTTTTCTGACAGGCAGGTATAATGCCACTATATATGGCGTTATACATTAAAAGTAGCACATGGCTGCCTGGCCCACTGGTTGAAAGGTAGATGTGAGGTGGTTTTGTCCTTGAGGTACAAGGTTCAAACCCCTACACCAACATTTGTTATATTTTCCTAT
>ML367483.1:0-48464 GCA_005239505.1 Nicotiana paniculata
GCGGGGTGGGTTGGAGTTGGGTGGGGTAGTAGGGTGGATGGTGACGGAAAAAAATATTTTTTGAGAGAGGGCATGGGGTGGGGTTACGTTGGTGGGTGTGGGGATGTGGGGGTGTGGGGTGGGTTGAGTAGGGAATAGGGTGGGTAAGCTTGAGAAGGAGTTTTGAAAAATGTTTTTCCTTCTCTTGATAAGTAAAAATATTTTTCTCCAATTGGAGAAAAATGAGTTGCTAAGAAAAATATTTTCAAAACATTTAAGCCAACCAAACATGGGAAAAATTAAAATTTGCATACCAAACACACCCATAATCTTAGTCTTTTTTCAACTGTCCAATAATTTTTTTTTAGGAGCATAACAATTCTTAATAATTTAATGTCTTACTTAGGATAACATATTCATTTATAGAGTAAAATCAGAAAGATAATAGACCAATATCTTTTTCTTGTATAATTTCAAGAATTAATACTACTAATTATTAAATGATTAACATAGAGATATTAGATCAGTGACAAAAGAATGGCGATCAAAATATTAAGATGTTAAGGTCAGAATTCTCCCTACACTTAGAGGAAATACGTTGGTCAAAGTATGAAAAATGTCACATAAATTAGAATGGAGGTAATACTAATCTGATAGAAGTGAACACGATGTGTTCTATTTTATAGTTTTGATGAAATACTATTTAGTTACCATGTGTTTGAAGTAATGTTTGGTTGAAGGATAGTATAATCACTAAGTTTTTATGGTTAAATCTGTAAATTAACTTTTAAGTTTGTGTTTCCCACTTTTAATATAATATGATATGATGATTTAATGTAACCGTTAGTTTAGGAAACTTACAAGATTTTCTGCAAACTATAAGCGGATAGATCGCAACAACCTGACTCGACTTACTGGTCGTCAGGAATTCTCATGTGGTGGATAGATCCCTTATTTCCACCATGTAAAAACCTTTGTTTAATGTAGAGAACTCCTAACCCTAGACTCTCTTTGTTGTGTGTATCATTATCCAAACACTCATAATGATGTTTATCTAGTCATACCTAGTGTTAAGGTTAGATTGCCTAATGGGTCATCTTATGCTCGTATATATTCACGGTACTAAAAAATTATCTAAAATCATCCAGAAATATCGATCAAAATCGACCGAAAATTAGAAAAACTGACCGACTTTAATCCGTCGAAATTAAGTTGGTCGGTAAAAACTAGCGACCAAAGTCGGTATCAATTTTCGACCAATTTTGGCTGATAAATCAATTTTCACAAACGACCCAAAATTAAAAATCTGCCGAAAACTGACCGAAGTCCATCGGTATTTTTAATTATGCAATTAAAAAATACACTGTCTGGGAGTCTAACCAGGGTCTGTATTATGTCAGGATACCATTCTATCATTAGACTATTGGTACATTTTGGTTTAAGACTTTCTTTTAATTTATTTGTAATCTTTAATGCATTTTCGCGCGAAAATAAGCGATCAAAGTCGGTCTGTTTTTTCAAATGACTGACTGAAATAACCGAACGATTTCGGTCGGATTTTTGAATATTAATTTTAATTTATTTTATATGAAAACCCGATCGACTTAGGTTGGTTTCTTAAAAAATAAATTTCGCGGGATGCAAAAATACGTTCCCGTATTTTTTGCGCTAAAAAAACGATCGAAGTCGGTCGGTTTTTGATCGGCCCAGTCGCGCGGTTGACAGCGGTCGATTTTGGCCGAATTTCTAGTAGTGTCAAATGCTTGTGCATTACTACTATTAAAATGTCACGACCTAAAAATCATAGGTCATGATGGCACTTAACTTGACCGGCTAGGTAAGCCAATTAATAAAGGAAACACCCAAATAAGCTTATCGAAAATTAAATTAGGATTTATCAAAACTTTTACAAAGTTACCCAAGATCTGGTAGTACGACTCATGAGCTTCTAAGACTTAGAATATACAAAGTTGGTATGAATATATACTCGTTCTGTTTGAAAACTACATGAACAAATTA
Source organism: Nicotiana paniculata (assembly GCA_005239505.1). Taxonomy (NCBI): domain Eukaryota; kingdom Viridiplantae; phylum Streptophyta; class Magnoliopsida; order Solanales; family Solanaceae; genus Nicotiana; species Nicotiana paniculata. The sequence goes on from ML367483.1 coordinate 1,999, forward strand.
ATAAGGTCTAAAACTACCAAGGACAAGTGGCAGCTTCTATACAGAATACACGAACATCTTCAGGGTCAGCCCCCAACTTCTTCAGTAGCTCAGCTCCAATAGTCTGCACAGAGTGTGCAGAAGTGCAGTATCAGTACAACTGAGTCCATGTACTGGTAAGTATCTTGACTAACCCTGTCGAAGTAGTGACGAGATTTTTTAGTTAAAAGATACTCATTAATAAACACTATAATGTAAACTAGCAATAGAACCAAAAGACAGAATAATAGAATAGAGTACACCATGCGACTGTAACAAGTAATAAAAGAGTACCAGAAATAAAATCAAAATTCAACAGTTTCCAACATCTCAACCAGCCCATTCTTAGAACGAAATCCCATGAACCACAACAATCACCTCATATACTTTCTTAGGGTGATAAAGTACTCAAGACATCAAGTCTAACGGCACAGCAACACCCTTCGTGCATTTATCTCATCCTCACCATATATGTGTAAAACAATACTAACCAAATGATAGAAATACCGACAATAGAAATGTCAAGGAAGGAAATATGCAAGCATTGATAATACACGAGAATGTACAGAAGAACATCAGTAACAGACTAAGCAGAGAGCACAGAGATAATGACCACAATTAGGAAAAAGGGGTTATAATTTCAATTAACTAGCATGATGGAGGTCAAAGTACAATATAGCAAGAAAGAAGGAAACACATGATCTTCATAAGTTAACAAGTAAGGACATGAAGGACTAGTATGGTGGAAGACTTACACTATGTCACAATCTGATTTTCCCTCCGTTGGGTATCGTGACGACACCTACTCTTAAGGACTAGGTAAGCCTATTATTAACGAACATCAATTATAATATGAGAATAGTTTAAGTGCTTTTTGAATTAACTCTCGACACTTTACACTTCTTCCCAGAACCTGATAAGTACAAGTCATAAGCTTTAAGAAAACTATGCTAAAACACTTAAAAATACCATTGTTCAAAAATAAGTACAATAGTGCAAAAAAACATAAGATGGTGACTCCGGAACCACGAACGCTGAAGCGGTTTTACCTTGAGTCTCCACAACAGCAACCGCGTTGCAATCTATCAATCGGCCGACTATGCAAATCCTAGAATCTGCACAAAATGTGCAGAAGAGTAGTATGAACACACCACGGTGGTGCCCGGTAAGTATCGAGACTAACCTCGGTGAAGTAGTGACGAGGAATAGTCAAGACACCCACTGGTCTAATAAAATAAGCAGGCATAAATATAGAAAATGACGGAATATGGTATATGTATAAAGATTACACAATATAATTAACTACATAATAATGCAATCCGGGAGGAAACACAGTAATAAATCGACAGAATATCATAATATTACACAGAAAAATGGACGGAAAAACAACCAAAAATCGAAACCCACAATACAGTAAGAACAAGTAGTAACCCAGCACTGCGATAATCTCCACCTCTGATCTTAGCCAGCAACTCCAACAATTTAATCAACCTTCGATTATAACCTTCCACCCACCAGTTTATATTAAAGACCTTAAATATATTCGTTTCAAAATAGGAAACTTCTTTTAAAAGGTACTTCCTCCGAATACGTATATATACTTTACATAAGGAAAGTTTTTAAATGTAATTTCTTCAAGATAAGCGTTTTTAAAATATATTTTTCCAATAAATGTATTTCTAATTTAATTTCCGATAGAATAAGTGCACGACATCACCCTTCGTGCTTTTACTCTCGTCATTCCCATAGAAATTGATAGATACATCACGTAAATTAAGAAAATTAAGCAAGTAAAAGACATGGACAGTGCAACAATAATTGAGATAAAAGTCAAGTACAAGACAATAACAATAAGTCACACCAAATATGTAAGTACAACAATAACAGCTCGAAGTAAAGGCACAATGTATACACGGGAAAACATATATCACATCATAATGCATGTCCCTCGTCCTCACCTGCACGGAAACACCCTTCGTGCCATGAACTCACAATAATACGGCACGACATCACCCTTCGTGCATTATCACTCACTCATAATATCACGCACGACATCACCCTTCGTGCTTTTACTCTTAATATTATGGCCTGGCATCACCCTTTGTGCTTTACACTCTTTCCTCACATGATAATGAATATAAACAATGGCACGACATCACCCTTCGTGTTTTACACTCTTTCCTCGCATGATAATGAATATGAAATGGCACGCATCACCCTTCGTGCTTTACACTCTTTCCTTACATGATAATGTATATGAAATGGCACGACATCACCCTTCGTGTGTTACACTCTTTCTCACCCAAACAAATGAAACGATAGCATTCCGACAAGGGAAATCAACAGCATAAACAACTACAAAAACCATACTATCCCGGCAAGGGAGTCAACAATGGAAACAATATCGTCCCGGCAAGGGAAAACAACTATAACCAATCTCGCTTAATTAATTTTCTTCACAAAATAAACCTCAACTTGAACAAATACTCAGCAGTAGGCAATACTAAGGAACTACTATTAACATAGAAATTATCAAGTTAAGCCTAAGTAGTGCTCAACGAATGATCATGTTAGTTACAATATATGACTCACGGGCATGCTTGACACCAACGTATGAATACTCATTCACACGGAATAATAACTGAAGAGAAATACTAAGCGTAAAGAAAATAGCTTAACCAGAGAGAAACAAGGCGTAACAACGAATCTAATATATTCAAGTCAACAATAAGAGGCCAACACAAGTTAATTAGTTCCAAGTAAAGGCAAGTCGGCTAATATATAGGCTATCCAAATTCATTTTTAAGATTTAGCTAATTTCGAGAGGTTTTCAACAATTCAAGTAAGAGTAACTGCAAAGATAATAATAATAACTCCAATTAATGCTAGACAATTATAGGGTGAGATAATACTAATTTCAATTAACTATGAAGTTTATGAGTAACAATATAGTATGATAGTAGAAGGGTAGGATCTTCAGTTAAGTCAATTAAGATCACATGAACAAAAGGGAATCTAAAAGCAAGAAATCCTAATTTACGCAGGAGGAGATGAAACTAGCAATTAAGAACTCAGTCATAATAATTACAACTTCATACACAGGGAATATATAAGGACCTAAGAATCCTAAAAGGTCAACCTCCTAAAAATAAGTCCGAGTACGCACTCGTCACCTCGCGTACACGGGCTACAATCAACATAGAATACTCAAATCCTAAGGGGTAGTTCCCCCACACAAGGTTAGGCCAGATACTTACCTTGAAGACGACAACCCGGTACTCTAAAATGGACTTCTCAGGCAAAAATACTTCCGGAAGGCTCAAAATCAACTAGAACAACCAATCAAATTTCGTGAAAAACCCATCAAAAATCGCCAAGAACCGAGCTTTAGAAGTTAAAATGTGATAAAATTGGCTTAACCCACGATTTTGAAGATTTATAATATGCCCAGGCCTTTAATGAATCGTGAACGCGGAGGACTGACCACGTTCGCGAAGAAGAAAAAAAATAAGCTGCTCCATTTATACTTCGCGAACGCAAAGACGGGCTCGCGAACGCGGAAGAGAAAAATGGAGACCTTTGCGAACGTGAGGAACAATTGGGTTTCCAGCCTAGCTAACACTACGCGATCGCGAACATGTAGATTCAAACGCGCTGAAGGAAAAGCTGGGCGGGTCACAGAACACTATGCCATCGCGGCTATGCCTATGCGATCGCATAGAAGGAAATATCATAAAACATATCAGCAGTCCAAAAATAGGGGAAAATGTCCCGAAGCCCATCCGAAACACACCCAAGGCCCCCGGGACCCCTTCCAAACACACAGACAAGTCATATAACCTAACACGGACTCACTCGAGGTTTCAAGTCACATCAAACAACACCGAAATGACAAATCAAACCATAAATCAAGCTTATGAACTTTCAAATCTTAAAATATCAAAACTCGAGCCGAAACCTGTCAATTCAACCCAGAATGACGCCAAATTTTGCAGACAAGTCATAAATGACACATCGGACCTACAACCAAAATTTCACCTATCGGCCGAAATTGCGGAGATTCTAACTTTCCCGGAATTACCTCAGATTACTCTACGGACCTCCAAAACAAATTTTGACTGCGCGCCTAAGTCCAAAATCACCATAAGAAGCTGTTGACATCACCCAAAACTCATTCTGAAGCCGTTTACACAAAAGTCAAACCTCCGGTCAACTTCCATCGCTTAAGCTTCCAAAACTTAATTTTCCTTCCAATTTGACTCTAGATCATCCGGTAACTGAATCCAACCATGCACGTAGGTTAATATACACAATGTGAAGCTATTCAAAAGCTTATGCCATCGAACGAAGCTTAATTCTCAAAATGACTAGTCGGGTCGTTACACATTATGGTATAGCAGAATAGATACAACATGAGTATGATTATAAAATCAGGAAATAGGTATGGCATATGCAAGTTAAGAAAGTAAAAGAAATGGAAAACAAAACAACAATTGAGATAGAGATCAAGTACGGGACAATAACAACATATCACACAAAATGTATAATACTGACAATGACAAATCAATGTAAAGGCGAAAATGTATACATGGAAAACAGATATCACATCATAATGCATGCCCCTCATCCTCACTTGCACGGAAACACCATTCACGCCATGATCTCACAATATTAAAAGCATAACGATATAAATGAAATGGCATGACATCACCCTTCGTGCTTTACACTCTTTTCCCACATTGTAATGTATATGAAATGACATAGCATCACCCTTCGTGCTTTACACTCTTTCCTCACATGATAATGTATATTAAATGGCACGACATCACCCTTCGTGCTTTATACTCTTCCTCACATGATAATGTATATGAAATTCCACGGCATCACCCTTCGTGCTTTACACTCTTCCTCACCAAGAGTGTTTAAACGAATAATCCAACATATTTCAATCACTGAATTTCTAAGCCAGCAATGATTCAATAAGCCCTCAAGGGCCGTACAATTCAAGTACTTCCACAAATTTTACATTTTATTCGTAACCCAAGTATAGAATCCGGCACCTCAAATATCAACCATAGCAAGGTAGTAGTGATTACACATAGAGACGAACCAAACTAGACACATCAATGTATTCTCATAATTCTATCAAATTTTATCAAGTGATATTAGTCTAAGTCCTGATTACTAACATTTTATACTACGTTCTTAATATCGGTAAAACGGGTAAGGCTTGAATTAAGGAAATTACGAAATTCTACAAAACACAATTATAGCACAATCTACCCCCGAGTATGGTTTACCCCGGCACATACATATATGCTCGTCACCTCATATATGTATCACCCCCGCATGTGGAAAACAATAGCAATTAGGAGGAAAAATTCCCTCAACAAAGTTAGGCAAAACACTTACCTCGAACAAGTCAATTACAATACCGAGCAAGCCAAGCGATGCTCCAAAATGCCATCACGCCCGTAGTGACCTCTGAATATCTCAAAACTATCCAAAATAAACTCAAATACATCAATTAAATCCCAAGAAAACAATTCCAAATGATAAAGATCGAATCCTAAATCAAATCCCAAATCCGGCCAAAAAGCACACCCAGGTCCATGCCTCGGAACCCCTTAAAACTTACAAAATCCAACAACCTATTCAATTACGAGTTCAACCATACTGTTTTCACTCAATTCCGACTCCAAATCGATGTTCAAAACTCAAAAATTCATATCATGAAACTTTAGGCAAAAATCCCTAAATTATACTTTGAAATCATCAATCAAATCCCAAAAATGAAGATGAATTCATGAAATATAACAAAAATCGAATAGAGAACACTTAAACCAATCCATATGGTGAAAATCGCCTAAGAAATCCCCCAAATCCGAGCTCCCCAACTCAAAATATGACCGAATGAACAAACCCTTATTTTATATATTTTTCTGCTAGATATTCTGCTCGTTCCTCGTGCCAAACGATCCCGAAACTCGCTTGTTATGCCTCCAATGAATTCCTTGTAAAATTTTAGTAAAGTTTGGAATTTGAATCACTCAATGTGATCTTATAATGAATGAGAAACGTAGGTTTTAATATTTGCAAATAATGTAGATTTTTAAACATGTCGTCAGTGGCAATTTCGTAATTAATCTAAAAAAAATCTGGTAACCTAATTTTTAGTAAAATGACCATAAATTCCTCACACGATGTCCAAATTCGATAATTCTTTTTGCTATGGATCCGTAATTAGGATACGGATTTAATGCTTCAATCAAAATAGAAATCAGAGCTCGGTTGCTTAATGTGGTACCATTCATGCTTGGAAAAACGATGTCGAAACATAAGAAAATCGAGCGCAACGCAGCCCAAACCTATCTGAAACTCACCCGATCCCCTCGGGACCACGTCCAAACATACCAATAAGTAACATCTCATAATACGGAGATACACGATCCCTCAAAATACCGAGCGAAGTGCAGATACTCAAAACGACCTGTTGTGTCGTCACATTCTCCACCACATAAACACATGTTCGTCCTAGAACGTGCCAGGAGTCCTTCTAAAGCTACCAAATCACGGTGTAACCTTACTAAGCATAAACCCGGGGTGATCCCACGTCACCCTGATCAACATAAGCCTTCCAACACAACATAACTAGAGATCCTTATTTCGAACTTGGTCCTTAAACCTTAGAAGTCAATCTTATAATCCATAATTCATTACAAGACCTGAATCCCACAGTCAGATACTGTATAAGTTTGAACCAGTTGTACCAAATCATGACACTCACAGTAAGGACTGCTGACCACCATTACCGCCCAAAACAAATTCGACGCCGATAGAAAATCTCATATCGATTAGAACCTCGTTCAAAACCTTCATACCCTACCGGTTATGAAAGAAACACGCATAAGCTCTTAACCATGCATCCGATTAATAAACCAAGAAACTCACTCGGCCGACCAGGGCCATTGTCCAAATCCTCAACAAACTACGATGTTATTTTTCCAAACCTTCCTCATCACAATACAATAATGCAAATCTCAGGTCTAGAAACCTCATCTCAGCCAACACAAGCAGCCACACCGACAAGCATCAACAATAAACATATGGAGCCACACCAAACCCGGTTTCGTACACGACCAAGTATCAGATATGACAGATAACAATAAGAAAACTAAATAAGAAAATTACTAAGCAAGCAGGGAAATTTTAGCATTTTACTATGAACCATTCTCAACAAGGTGAAAGCAAAATACATGAAATAGAAATAAGGAGCCACATTTCATCACTGTACCATTGCGGTGTGAAACCCGATCCCATCATATCAATTCATATAGGTTATCTGTCGAGCCATAATACTCGGGCTCACTAATCACATGTGCGTTAATATCAAGCATAACCGAGTGCACCAAAATATAATTGTGGTGAAATTATTAGGGACAAACAATACTGAAAAAGACAAGCACAACTATGGTGCAATGAGCAAATCAACATCACAAAGGTCATCTCGCCCATAATGCCATGAATCCTAAACTAAATCAAAATATGCGTGCGAAGAATCATGTAACCATTACAGCCCATCATAGGCAATAGGAGAGAAATGTACGACATAAACCGAGGCGTGGATAACATCCATTCCGCCCGATGATATACATGTGGCAACAACTGCGCAAGAGAAAGCAAATCCAGTCTGATATAGAATACACATTCTCACTGAGCTCAAAATAATCCCCAAACCAAATTCCTGTCATCCTCAAACATGTAATAAATATTCCAAAAGTCTATAGCAACCTTTCCATAACACCTACCATTAATCATCCAATCTTCTATACTCTTTCACAGCTCGTAATCAAGAAATAGTCCACCAAAAAGAACATTCAGTCTCTGAGCCTCACGAATACAAGAATTTTCATACCCAATCTCAACACCGCTTCTCAAATAGCTGACACGTAATTCATACTCCATCATCTCATGGAGAATCACCCATAAGTCGAAACACAATGTGCTTAACAACAGGAGGACTCTACTTCGATGGGAATCCCATAGTGCCAACAAGACTTCAAACACCCAAAATTGTCTGAGACATCAAGAACTCGTATCCGTCCCTCCAAAACTAAACTGCAATCTTTCAACCCCACACGGTGAATCGCCTCTAACATGCTAACTCGCAACACTACGAAAGTCTCATAGTAAACTCTGAACCATAAGCAAATTGAACACCTCATCACCCAAGAATCTTTCATTTAACTCAATCCAGGAGAACACTACCACACGAAATATAGCTTCCATACCTGTAGAAAACATCAACTCCGACTGTGGTCATAACCATGATAAATTCTCTGGAACTCAGTAATACATAATCAAGTCAGAACCAATCGCCTCTAACTTAATTGAGTCAGGCAGACTGCCAACTCGAAAGTAACTCAATCCGATATGATCGCCCTGAGGGAACTTCATGGGATTTTGAAACCATTTTTTGCATCACTTCAGCATTGACATGTAGAATCTTTTTGAAAAGGGAACACCGCAGATCCAATTACCATTCATTTACATTTTCAAGCCCACTAGTAGACAAATCCAAAAGCCCTTAAAGGCTAAATAAGACCTGGAACATGCCAAAACCTTCTCGATAACCACTCATCTTACTCTTATCTTCGATACACAACTAATACACGTCAAGAAACCCATGCTACACCAGCATATGCCCATTCAAAGGAATAACCAAGCAATCTCCCTATCTGGAAATTTAAGCCCATGACCCTACAATCCGATCGTCTTTAGCAGACTCCACCACTTAGCTCGAAGCCATAGAACACCCCATCAACAACCCAAGGTACCATATCTTCAAAGCATACCCCGATCCCGCACGACTATTTAGCTGAATACTTCAAAAACTCATGCAATACTAATCATATAATGCCCCGAAGACTGCCAAGCGCTTACCCATCATTGCAATAGTCAAACAAATTTGCCAAATGCTCTGAAATGATCACATATGCTCTCCACCGAATGGGAACCTTACACAAGACACACGATCCAAATCATCATGCAGGAGATGGCCCACCGATTATACTCGACACCTTGCTATTAACCCACCTTAGTCACAATAGCCAAGCCACCAGCCAATCTTCCCAAATCTGTGCTTACCAACTAGATATATGAACCCGCCTTATACCACAAATGAATGACTAGAAGATTTAACACTGCATTTACTTTTGGGGATAGACAACACACCGTAACCTATCTGCAGCATCACCGATCGTCAGCATATAAATAATACTGAGTGCACAACACCACATATGAGCAATTAGGAGGAGTCAAAGTCGTAGATTTCAAGCTGAAACAAGGTCGCACGATAAGGAAAGAAGAAGTGAATTTTTTTCCCTAAATTCCCTGTAGAATCCTAGAGATAGGTACGGACGTCATCATACTGATCCACATGACTCTGCTAGACACTTGCTCATGACTCGTAGAACCTACAAACCTAATGCTCTGATACCACATTGTCACAACCTAAAAATCACAGGTCATGATGGCACTTAACTTGACCCACTAGGTAAGCTAATTAATAAAAGAAACACCCAAATAAACTTATCGAAAATTAAACTAGGATTTGTCGACACTTTTACAAAGTTACCCAAGATCTGGTAGTACGACTCATGAGCGTCTAAGACTTAGAATATACAAAGTTAGTATGAATATATACACATTCTGTTTGAAAACTACATGAACAGATTAATAAGGTCTAAAACTACCAAGGACAAGTGGCAGCTTCTATACAGAATACACGAACATCTTCAGGGTCAGCCCCCAACTTCTTCAGTAGCTCCGCTCCAATAGTCTGCACAAAGTGTGCAGAAGTGCAGTATCAGTACAACCGACCCCATGTACTGGTAAGTATCTTGACTAACCTCGTCGAAGTAATGACTAGATTTTTAGTTAAAAGATACTCATTAATAAACACTATAATGTAAACTAGAAATAGAACCAAAAGACAGAATAATAGAATAGAGTACACCATGCGACTATAATAGGTAATAAAAGAGTACCAGAAAGAATCAAAATTAAACAGTTTCCAATATCTCAACCAGCCCTTTCCTTAGAACGAAAGCCCATGAACCACAAAAATCACCTCATATACTTTCTTAGGGTGATAAAGTACTCAAGACATCAAGTCTAACGGCACGACAACAACCTTCGTGCATTATCTCATCCTCACCATATATGTGTAAAACAATACCAACAAAATGATAGAAATACCGACAATAGAAATGACAAGGAAGGTAATATGCAAGCATTGATAATACACGAGAATGTATAGAAGAACATCAGTAACAGACTAAGAAGAGAGCACGGAGATAATGACCACAATTAGGAAAAAGGGGTTATAATTTCAATTAACTAGTATGATGGAGGTCTAAGTACAATATAGCAAGAAAGAAGGAAACACATGATATTCATAAGTTAGCAAGTAAGTACATGAAGGACTAGCATGGTGGAAGACTTACACTATGCTACAACAGAATAGATACAACATGAGTATAATTATAAAATTAGGAAATATGCATGGCATATGTAAGTTAAGAAAGTAAAAGACATGGAAAACACAACAACAATTGAGATAGAGGTCAAGTACGGGACAATAACAACATATCACACAAAATGTATAATGGCGACAATGACAAATCAAGGTAAAGGAGAAAATGTATACATGGAAAACAAATATCACATCATAATGCAGACCCCTCATCCTCACCTGCACGGAAACATCCTTCATTCCATGACCTCACAATATTAAAAGCATAACAATATAAATAAAATGGCACGGCATCACCCTTCGTGCTTTACACTCTTTCCTCACATGGTAATGTATATGAAATGGCATGGCATCACCCTTCGTTCTTGACACTCTTTCCTCACATGATAATGTTTATTAAATGGCACGGCATCATCCTTCATGCTTTACACTCTTCCTCACATGATAATGTATATGAAATGACACGGCATCACCCTTTGTGCTTTACACTTTTCCTCACATGATAATGTTTATTAAATGGCACGGCATCATCCTTCATGCTTTACACTCTTCCTCACATGATAATGTATATGAAATGACACGGCATCACCCTTTGTGCTTTACACTTTTCCTCACATGATAATGTATATGAAACATGGCAATACATCACCCTTCGTGCTTTACAATCTCCCTCACCAAGCATATGAATAACAATAAAATGGCAAGGCAAGAAGTGTAAATAACATCGAGAAGAGTGTTCAAACGAATAATCCAACATATTTCAATCACTGAATTTCCAAACCAACGATGATTCAATAAGCCCTTAAGGTCCGTACAATTCAAGTACTTCCACAAATTTCACATTTTATCAGTAACACAAGTATAGAATCCAGCACCTCAAATATCAACCATAGTAAGGTAGTAGTGATTACGCATAAAGATGAACCAAACTAGACACATCAATGTATTCTTAGAGTTCTATCAAATTTGATCAAGTGATATTAGGCTAAGTCTTGATTACTAACATTTTATAGTACGTTCTTAATATCGGTAAAACAGGTAAGGCATGGATTAAGAAAATTATGAAATTCTACAAAACACAATTATAGCACAATCTACCCCCGAGCATGGTTAACCCCGGCACATACATATATGCTCGTCACCTCATATATGTATCACCCCCGCATGTGGCAAAAAATAGCAATTAGGAGGAAAAGTTCCCTCAACAAAGTTAGGCAAAACACTTACCTCGAACAAGTCAATTACAATACCGAGCAAGCCAAGCAATGCTTCAAAAATGCCATCACGCACGTAGTGACCACCGAACATCTCAAAACTATCCAAAACCAACTCAAATACATCATTTAAAGCCCAAAAAACAATTCCAAATGATAAAGATCAAATCCTAAATCAAATCCCGAATCCGGCAAAAAATCACACTCGGGCTCACACCTTGGAACCCAATTAAACTCACAAAATCCGAAAACCCATTCAATTATGAGTTCAACCATACTAGTTTCACTCAATTCCAACTCCAAATCGGTGTTCAAAACTCAAAAATTCATATTATGAAACTTTAGGCAAACCCCCCCCCCCCCCCCCAAATTTCACTTTGAAATCATCAATCAAATCCTAAAAATGAAGATGGATTCATGAAATATAACCAAAACTGAGTAGAGAACACTTACCCCAATTCATATGGTGAAAATCACCTCAAATATCGCCCAAATACGAGCTCCCCAACTCAAAATATGACTGAATGAACAAATCCTTGTTTTGTATATTTTTTTGCCAGATATTCTGCCTCGTTTCTTATGCCAAACGATCTCGAAACTCACTTTTTATGCATCCAATGAATTCCTTGTGAAATTCTAGTCAAGTTTGGCTTTTTAATAACTCAATTTGACCTTATAATGAATGAGATACGTAGGTTTTAATATTTGCAAATAATGCAGATTTTTAAAAGAGGCCGTCAGTGGCAATTTCGTAATTAATCTGGACAAAATCAGGCAACCTAATTTTTAGTAAAATGACCATAAATTCCTCACACAATGTCCAAATTCGACGATTCTTTTTGCTATGTGATGTTTAGCTTAAAGTGTATATATTTCTCTGTATATCGACTCGTGTTTTACTTTTGTTTCATGAGTTTTAGATGTTAAATGTGATGATTCATATTAATTTGAAGTGTTTTTATGTTTAGGAATGATTCGGGATCAATCAGGGGCGAAACGCCAGAAATTAGAGCCAAAACGGACGAAAATGCAAAAAACAGGGCAAATTGGCGATTTTGGGTGCCACAGGCAGCGCCCAGCCCTACCTGTGGCGCTGGAGGCAGTACACAAAATTGGGGCAGCGCCCTGGTGGGATCCCGGCGCTAGCCAGGGTGCCAGTGACGAGTTTTTTGACCTAATTTCCCCGTACACGGTTATTTAGGCCCTAACCCTACCCAACACGTATAAAAGCAAGTCTAAGCTTATTTTCGAGGGAATTCATGCCACTTTGGGGAGAATATACACACGGAATTGCTAGGGAGCGAAGGATTATCAGAGTTCTTCATCTTTTTCTAGTATTTACAATTAATTCAACACTTATGCAATTGTTTGATTTTAGCATGAGTGACTAAACACCCATTGTTCTAGGGTTGTGGTTTAGCCATGAATATTGTTATTCGACATTAANAGCCCGATCTTAACCCTTCAGGGGAGAGGATTTGTGGTTAGTATAGGAATATACCTAGTCAACGTGCTTAATTAAATATCGTAATCTTAGTGCGTTCTAATAGATTAATTTCATAGAAATATAGGCGTTAATCTATTGAGAATAGGCGAGTAGTGCTTCGGGAGAAGGCTATGAGAGCATTTATCGGTTAATTAGCAACCATGAGTGACTTATATGAAAGGGAGAGGTAATTAAAGTGCAATACGAGTGGTGAATTGATCACAACCCTGGAATATTTGTCTCTACTAAATACACAACAATACTCTTGTTACTTGATAATTAGTTCTTTCATAGAATCGTAGTATAAAATAGTTACATTCCTGGATTTTATTTTGGCTTGATTAAATAACGATTAGAGTGATTTGGCAAGTAGTTTAAACAAGTCCCTCTGGGTTTGAAATTCGATTTAACATTATATTACTTGCTACGACCACGTATAATTGCGTGTGCGTTTGGGACCAACATGTTTTTGGCGCCGTTGCCGGGGACTTGAATATAGACTACTTTCTAATTTTTGCTTTAATTGGTTATTTCATTGAGTCTAACGTCACGTGATTTTTTCTCTAATCTCAGGAACTTCGATTGAATACGTAAGGTCAGAAGCCAGGAAATACTTTACGGCTTTGACCCTGAACCTGATAGAACATGTCACATGAGGTTGAGAGAAGCAAGGGATACAGACAATATTCAGGACCTCATCCAATTCCCTGTGAACATGGCAGAGGAACAACACATGGTTGTTCATGAGGTAGCAATGCCCAGTATTGCCTATGTTACCTCCAGCATCGTGAAGCCCAGAATCACTGGGCACTTTGACTTGAAACAGAGCATGATCCAGCTACTTCATGCAAACGCGCAGTTTTTGGGTCTTCCACACGAGGATCCACAACAGCACATTCTGAACTTCTTGGAGATTAGTAATACTTATATCACTAACGGGGTCATGCCAGATTATGTGAGGCTCACGCTTTTCCCATTCTCTCTATTGGGCGATGCAAAGCGATGGATGAAGGTAGAACCAGCTAATTCTATTACAACATGGAACAATTTGGCGAGAAAATTTCTGGCAAGGTTCTTCCCTTCAAGAAAGACTGCAAAGATCAGAAGTGAGATAGTCTCCTTTAGATAGAAAATAGGTGAATCTTTATAGTCAGCATGGGAAAGGTTCAAGGGGCTACTCAGAGACTGCCCTCATTACAATCAGACAAACGAGGTATTAATTCACACTTTCATTGAGGGGCTCCATCCCCAATCAAAAATTGTGGTAGATGTAGCAGCTGGAGGTCAGGTATTGGAGAAGAATTATGATGAAAAATTTGCATTATTGAATAAATTCTCCAAAAGCAATCCAGACTGGCAAGGTGAGATGGGAAGGAATGTGGTTCAAAAGTCACGAGGGGTTCTTGAATTAGATTTTGTATCAGCATTGTCAGCTCAAATCTCTACATTGACTAACCAAGTCAATCAAATGAACCTGATCATTAACAAGCAACAGTCTCAACCACAGCAACAGGCCCAACCAGTGCAACAGATTCAGGTATTCTGTGAAGTCCATGGAGAGGGTCACATGAGCAATCTATGCCCAGCAAATCCTGAGTCTGTATATTTTGTGGGTAATGTAAATCGAGGCCAAACAAATCAGTATGGAGACTTACAATCTAGCTGGAGGAACCACCCAAATTTCTCTTCGGGTGGAAATCAAGGCAATCATAATCAGTATCGGCCTCAAGCACCTCAACAACAATACAGACCACCTCAGGCTGAACAATCAGCTAACTTTGAGGAGATTATGAAGAGAATGATGAACGACCAACTTGCTTTCAATCAGAAAATAATGGCTGATCACCAGGCCCAACCAACAACAATGAGAAATTTGGAACGCTAAATGGGACTACTTGCTAGTGCCCAAAGTACCAGACCAGTAGGAGCTCTTCCTAGTGGTACTGATCCCAATCCTAAGGCTCAAGTCAATGCAATTACCTTGAGAAATGGAAGAATACTAGAAGAATCTCAAAAGACAAAGAAGGATACAGCTCATCCTGAAGGAGAATTAGTTCCCAAGCCAGTTGAGGGGAATGAGAAAGATGATAAAGGACCCGAGCCAGTAATTGAAATAAGGCCACCATCTCCGTTTCCACAAAGACTTCAGAGGCAAAAAGATGATGCTAAGTACAAGAGATTCCTAGATATGTTGAGCCAAGTGAGTGTGAATTTGCCTTTGGTGGAAATTTTGCAAGAAGTGTGTAAGTATGCGAGGCATCTCAGAGATATTATGGCAAATAAATGAGGACATGCAGAGTTCGAAATAGTTGCACTTACTAAAGAGTGCAGTGCCAGAGTTCAGAGTAACCTTCCTCCTAAGTTGAAGGATCCTGGGAGTTTCACAATTCCTTTGTCTCTTGGAAAACAAGAAGTTGGGAGAGCCCTGTGTGATTTAGAGACTAGTATAAATTTTATGCCATCTTCTTTGTTCAAGAAACTTGGATTGGGGGTTCTTAGACCTACCACAATTACTTTACAGTTAGCAGATAGGTAGTTAATTATGCCAGAAGGAATTATTGAGGATGTGCTAGTTCGAGTGGGAAATTTTATTCTTCCCACTGATTTTATTGTGCTTGATTACGAGGCAGATGAGTAAGTGCCCATTATTTTGGGGCGACCATTCTTAGCTACTGGTGGAGCAATTATTGATGTGAGGGCAGGGAAGTTAAAAATGAGAGTTGACGATTAAGAGGTCACTTTAATGTGTACAAGTCACTTAAACTCCCAAAGCATTATGAGGACCTGTGCATGATTACTGTGGTCGACGTTAAGGGGATAGAGCAGAGTCTTTATGTGAATGGAAGTGATCCAGAGACTAGGATTCATGGGAGAAAGAAGAATAGAAAGCGCGCAGCCTGAGCAGAGTAGTAGAGTCGTGCCACGACTATAAATAAGGCGCTTGCTGGGAGGCAACCCAGCCTGTATATCTTTTAATTAATTTTTTTTGTGTCGAGTTTTGGGTTGTTTTTATTTTGCAGAGTAAGGGAAGTCTGAGTACCCAAAAGTTGAAGCTAAGGGGCATGTTTGAGCTTAAGTGTGGGGTCATCCCGACTCTTAACATTGAGAATCATGTCTGAGCTAGGCCCGAGAGGGTCTCAGGGAGTACTTCTCACCCTTGTTTTAATGTTTTTCTTTGTGATCATGCATCGAGGACTATACATAACATAAGTGTGGGGTGGGGAAACTACTTTATGAAGTGAAGTACAATTGTATAAAATTATTATTTTTTAGTTAAGAAACGAAAAGAAAAATAAAAAAATAGAAAAAAGTTCGGATTTTTCCCAACGATGGATCTGTTGGACAATTTTCTTGAGGGATAAAGTCCGATTTAAAAACACCAGAAAGATTTTTTTTATTTACTGTAGGATAGTTAGGTAGTATCCCTTGGTTTTTCTTTAGGCACCGGTTCTTTTCCAAGGGTGTAACTTGAACCGGGCAACTTTAAATAATTTAATTTTCTTAGTTAAGAAGAAACTGAGTTACTTTGAGATACCCATTGACATGTTTGGCACCGGCATATTAGGTTATGACATACATTCTGCTTTCCCTTATATTTTGTTTGACATGTGATGCCTGAGTAAAAATAAATAGCCTATTTTGTGACGCCTTAGCTCAGTTGTTTGACTTGTATGCTACATAGTGTGACATTGCTTAATTCTCTCGATTTTGTGTGCNAAAAAAAAATTCCATTGTTAGCCCCTTTGAGCCGTTTGGCCTTTTCTTTGGTACCCACATTACAAGCTGTACCCCTATTTTTTTCCTAAATTTAGATTTTTGCACCTTTACCTCCTAAGGCACTTAGTCGCTAAAAGAAGTAAGGTGAGATATTGGGGATTAACTTTTGAGTGGAGCCATGGAATGGTATGTTAGTGCACAAAAAAAAATTGTATTCAAAAGTCACTAGCCATCGAATCTTCATGTATGGAGTGTGTGTAGGAAAGAAAAAAAATGATAGTAAAAGTATGTACAAAAAGATACACAACTCCAATTTTTATTAATTTGTGCTAGTGAAAATATAGAAGTGCTTAATTGAAAAAGGCTATGTTGATTATGAATTATGGCAAGGGAATTTGTTGAGAAGAATATGTGTTGATTTGTGAAGGTAGTGTATTAAAGTGCTTGGGAGGGTTAATCACTATTCCTAAATATATCCTACTCGTCCCCTAGCCTACATTACAACCTTAAAAGTCCTAATTGATCCTAGATTTGGCTAACTTGAATTACTGGACATCTACACTAAGGGCAAGCTTATGGTACGACCACGGGATGTATATGAATTCTTTGTGAGAGTGAGTGAATCTGTTCAATTGTGTGGATTAGTTATATTCACTCTTTTGTTTGTTGGTGAGGGCACATGATCTCATGAACGATTGGTAATGTGTAAACTTTCTTGTTAGGTAGGTGCGTGAATTGACAGGGCTTAGTAGTTGCAAGTTGACTCTTGAGGTTGGGTGGTTGCAATTAGGTTGTTGGTATGATTGATTAAATTGTTATACTTGGGCATGTTTAAAGAATGGGAAGAATGTGAAATTTTGTATGTTCATACTTGATTGCCGGTATCGATCATAGTCAAGGGCTAAGGTGTGTGATTGAAAAGTTAAATACTCCTTGATAATGAACTCGGTACGTGTTGAAGAATAGTAGATTGTCCCATTGCTCGAGGACGAGCAAGAGTCTAAGTGTGGGGTGTTGATGTTTAGCTTAAATTGTATATATTCCTATGTATATCGCCTCGTGTTTTACTTTTGTTTCGTGAGTTTTAGATATTAAATGTGATGATTTATATTAATTTGAAGTGTTTTTATGTTTAGGAATGATTCGGGATCAATCAGGGGGGAGGGGAACGCGCGAAATTAGAGCCAAAACAGACGAAAACGCAAAAAATCGGGCAAATTGGCGATTTTGGGCGCCACAGGCAGTGCCCATCCCTACCTGTGGTGCTGGAGGCAATACACAAAATTGGGGCAGCACCCGGCGCTAGCCAGGGCACCGGTGACGAGTTTTTTGACCGATTTTGCCCGGACACGATTATTTCGGCCCTAACCCTACCCAACACGTATAAAAGCAAGTCTAAGCTTATTTTTGAGGGAATTCATGCCACTTTGAGGAGAATATACATACGGAATTTCTAGGGAGCGAAGGATTATCAGTTTTCTTCATCTTTTTCTAGTATTTACAATTTATTCAACACTTATGCAATTGTTTGATTTTATCATGAGTGGCTAAACACCCATTATTCTGGAGTTGTGGTTTACCCTTGAATATTTTTATTCGACATTAATTTAACCTTGATTATAGTTCACTCAATATATGGTTGTTTCTTCAATTCTGTGTTTAATTACTTAATTGTCTGGTCAGCAATTAGGTTCTATATACTATCTATGTTATGATTGGGAAAGCCGTATATAGTTTAGAGAAGAATTGAAGAGAGCGCGATCTTAACCCTTCAGGGGAGCGGATTTGTCGTTAGGATAGGAATATACCTAGTCACCATGCTTAATTAAATATCATAATCTTAGAGCGTTTTAATAGATTAATTTCATAGGAATTTAGGCGTTAATCTATTGAGAATAGGCGAGTAGTTCTTCGGGAGAAGGCTATGAGAGCATTTATCGATTAATTAGCAACCATGAGTGAATTATATGAAAGAGAGAGGTAATTAGAGTGCAATACGAGTGGAGAATTGATCACAACCCTAGAATATTTGTCTCTACTGAATACACAACAATACTCTCGTTACTTGATAATTAGTTCTTTCATAGAATCGTAGTATAAAATAGTTACATTCCTGGATTTTATTTTGGCTTGATTAAATAACAATTAGAGTGATTTGGCAAGTAGTTTACACAAGTCCCTGTGGGTTCAACATTCGATTTAATATTATATTACTTGCTACGACCACGTATACTTGTGTGTGCGTTTGGGACCAACACTATGGCTCCGTAATTACGATACGGATCTAATGTTTCAATCAAAACAGAAATCGGAGCTCGTTTGCTTAATGTGGTACCATTCATGCTTGAAGAAACGACGTCGAAACATAAGAAAAACGAGCGCAACGCAGCCCAAACCTATCTAAAACTCACCTGAGCCCCTCGGGACCACGTCCAAACATACCAACAAGTCCCATAACATAACACAGAGATACACAAGTCCTCAAAATACCGAGCGAAGTGCAAATACTCAAAACGACCTGTCGGTTCGTCACATAAAATTTTCTAAGTACAGGCATTAGATCCACATAAAAAATGCTCTTATTCATGTTGACGTGAATGTAATTTCTAAATGTGATAATCTGAATGAGGAATAAAAAGCACAATGCTGGTGAGAGCTTCTATTAAGACTTCTCGTATACATAAGATGAAATATGCAACACAATGGGAATGGATTTCTCTAAATAATTGGCACAAGTGAAAGGTACACCGGCAATAGGAAAGTTTCACCCCAAAGTAAAGTTGAAACCAAAACTCTTAATTATGTGAGTAATTAAATGAAACTGCAACTTTTGACATGCTCACTGTTGCAGCCACATGCCCAATTGTGTGTGCCAAAGCAACCCAAAAGCAGAACAAGACACATTTAGAACCTTAGTTTCAATGTCCAGAAATGAACTTTTAAAGATAAAAAATTTACTTACAGGAAACAAGGCTTTCCAAAAAGCAAAGCCAGTCTTTGGAGTTTCAGCAATAATTCTGGTAGCCCAAGAAACCAACATCATTAGAGAGCCAGCATGCAGCCAGAGAAAGAGTGGAAGTAAGCCATGGAAATGGGAATGCATTCAACACCTTTTTGTTGTAAATGTTGAAGACAACATTCAAAGACAACCAAGTTGCAAAATAGAGCCCAAGCTTGAACTTCTGAGCAGCAGCAGCCTGAGCTTCTTGGACAAACTCAATGCTGATTCGTATCGATTGTGGTCGACTAGCTTCCTACGCATTGAATTGAACTAAAGGGTCCCTACATTTCGACTACTTATTTGAATTTGATTCATCAGCATATCCAAATCCACTTAGTGCTGAAATATAGAGTGGCTTTCCTGACAAGATGTTGGACTTGTCACATTTTATAAAGGTGATGTTGTTGACGGAACATGATGAAATATGAGGTTAGAACCCCAGGAATTTTGTTGCAATGGATCAAAAGTTGTGGAAACTGCATAAGATTTCCCAGCAGAGAAGGATATTACTGTTAATAATTGAAATATAGTACTAAAACAAGTGTCTAACTCCTACTATGGAAAGAAGACTAGTAAGGCTAGTAGTACAATAATATATTTCCCGGAAGTCGTAAAAGAGAAAATTGTTAGTACAGAACTGGAGAGATTTAGCAAAAGCCCAAGCTCTGTGCTCACATATAGCAATACTACATTATTTTGT
Organism: Nicotiana paniculata; assembly: GCA_005239505.1. NCBI lineage: Eukaryota > Viridiplantae > Streptophyta > Magnoliopsida > Solanales > Solanaceae > Nicotiana > Nicotiana paniculata. Next base: position 22,672 of record ML367483.1, read on the forward strand.
TTAAAGGTTTGTGAAAAACAATAGGTCAAAACATATGGCGTATGTACGCAACTAAACACAACAAGACACAAGAAATATCATGGGCGGCTTTCCAGCCATGCCCCATGACCCCTTGGACGCGCCCCGTGGCGTCTGTGCAAGCCTCTCAACGCCTAGCACCACGGAAGGCCCCGGCTTGTGATGCCTAAGTCAAAGTTGCCGATAACGGACCTGTTTCTACCTTGTAGAAAACTAAGTAATATAGAGTAGTTTTATTCCATGTATTTCCATTATGATTCTCTAGCTTATTTAGGTCAAGTCTTGTAACTTTGGTTTTTTTTTTAAGCATTATTAGGGTGGATCAAGCAATCAAAATCTTTCTAGCAAGCAATTCTCTGTACTGGTGTCTCTTCCCCTCGACACCGCGTTGCCTTCTTTTGTAATAGCTTTCATTAATGCAATCATGTTTTCTTTCAATTCTCATTACTGTTCTCTCATTTGTTCTTGACATTGGTTTTCCCGTACGACATTGACAATCTCGTCTAGCGTATGGAGGGGACCTCAGTTGACGGACAACAACTGCACTGATAATCTGACATCAGTTGCTTAGCCTTACGACGCCCTTCCAAGGAATCTCAGGAAGGCGCCGTGTAACAGTTGGTATCAGAGCCTAGGCTCGACATCGGACGAGGGAACACATTGCCATTACCACCATTTCTGACCATGGTGAATTATGGGGACCTCATTGTGGCCCTTGAAGAGACGATTGACGTATTACGACCCATCGTAAATAGGGTGCCTGAACTACAAACCAGCCTAGTGCAAAGGTTGGACGACCTGGACCGCTGAATGCTCCGAAGTTGACATAGAAAACATCAGTCGCGACTCAGAAGGAGACCATCAAATGGCGGCCACTGAGGCAACCGAGATTTTGGTAAATTCGAGGGCCTCCAACAAGAGCGTGCCAAGGATTTAGCCTATAGCGCATATGAGGCAGACAGGGTGACTGCCATGCAGCAAACTATAGACAACTTGACAGACCAGCTCAATGCTGCTCTACAGGGCTTGCTGCGAGGAGGTGGAAACAAAATCGGGGGTGCTGTGAACCCTGCCCCTGCAGCACAAAATTGAAAATTCCTGAGCCAAAGCCACACAGTGGAGTTTGGAATGCTAAAGAAGTGAAAAATTTCATCTTCGACATCGAGCAGTACTTCGATGTCATGGGAGTCCTAGAAGAAGCCAAGAAGGTAGCAACTACTGCCATGTATCTTCAGGGTGATGCTAAACTCTGGTGGCGAGTGAAGTACGAAGCCATCAGGGCCGATGCTCTGGGGACATGGGCAGAACTAAAGGCAGCCATACGCCAACAGTTCTTCCCTGAAAATGTTGAGTACAATGCAAGGAGAAAACTATGGGAGCTCCGCCAGACCAAATCAGTGCGGGATTACGTGCGAGAATTGTCCGTGCTCATGTTGAACATCCGTGACATGGGGGATAAGGACAAGCTCTTCACATTACTGGAAGGGTTGAAACCTTATGCCCGCATGGAGCTGCAAAGACAAAGGGTAGATACCTTACCCAACGCGATCCAAGTAACGGAATGCCTCGGGGGCTATCAAGTGGAAACTCTGAAGGATAGGCCTCAAACGCCTATCCGAGTGGGATACAAAGGAGGCCAGTCTAACCATAGTGGCCCTAACAGAAGTGGGGGAGACCGGAGTGCCACCAAATCTAATACTCCTTCCTCAATCAGCAACAGTGCTGCCTCAATCAACAATGATCAGGGGAGAAAGTGTCACGACCCGAATTCCCAACCTTAGGGATCCTGATGGCGCCTAACACCCCACTTGCTAGGCAAGCCAATGTTAGAATTCGATTAGCTATTTTTTCTTTGGTTACTTATTTAAACACAATAAAACAAATTTAGAGTAGATTAAATGTAATGATTTACGACGAATAACATTCCAAAAATAAAATGATAAACAAATAAATAGACCGAGCCACGAACTAGATATATATAACTCTAATACTACCCCAGGGTCTAGTGTCACAATTCAAAAACTTCTAAGAATACTACAAATAATGGGCTGAAAGAAATAATATATTTGTGTTGAGTAAAATAAAATAGTCTCTATAAAGCTAGGAGAAGACTCCAGGAATTTGCGGACACCGGCATATATACTTCGTGTCTCCAAATGATGAATGGGGCTACTAAGATCTCCTAACGTTGTCTAGTACCTGGATCTGCACAAAAGAGTGCAGATTGTAGCATCAGTACAACTGACCCCATGTACTGAGTAAGTGTCGAGCCTAACCTCGACGAAGTAGTGACGAGGCTACGGCGGAGCATTAACAATATAACTTGTGAAAAATATAAAATAAAGCAAAAAGGAAATTCTAAAATAAACAAACAATAACTGTAGCAACAATTTAAAATAACTCAGTCACCTTTTCCAGGTCTCAACTATAACCAATTGTTACGTAAGTTTCCAAATTTCCAAACTTTAACTTAAAGATAAAAGTAGTGCAAATTATGAAAAATAGTGAAGTAAACCAGTAAGTTCTCAAATCTTTGTTTTCTTTGAAAATCAGTAAAATATAATTGTCCTCCCTTATTTCTCCTTGTTGCAGCGTGCAACCCTCTCCCACCTATCCACCCTTATTGCTCCTCCCTATATGTATGTATATATATATATATACATACACACACACACACACACACACACACACACACACACACACATATATATATATATATATCCAATCTGTTTTAATAGTCCCATGCACCAACGATCGATGGGAATTCCCATTAAGCTAATTAAAGATACCCTATTCTCTTTTTCTCAATCCTGCCCACTGTGAGCTAAAGGAACATCAGTNCTGTCCATCGTTATTACTCCTTGTTGCAGCGTGCAACCCGCTCCCACCAAACATATCATATTAGTTTATTTATGAAAACTCTTACAATTCAGGCCAAACCTTTCACAACATTTTTGTCTCCACAAATGTAAACAATAAATTGTATTTTCTCATAAACTTCATCAATATCATCTCAAAATGAAACCAATAGGAATATACATATTTTGTAAAATAATGTCAACCCGCTAAACATTTATGTACCAAAATGAAACCACGGGAACAACCAACACTTTCCAAAAATAATTGAACCAAGACTTATCAATAAGTTAACAAAGCCAAGTAGTCATAGAAACATCAATGAGCATAAAACAATTAAGTCATGAATCAAATAAATTGGAAACGGGGAAGGGATAATGTTTAACAGATAATTTGGTGGTGCATAGATACTCGTCACATCACCTTTACACCACACACATGCAAATTCACATAGCAATTAAGTTGGGGATTCATATTCCCTCAAGCCAAGGTTAAATCAAACACTTACCTCGAATTTGCAGGCCACTCACTGCTCAATCATAGCTTTTCCTTTTGAATTCACCTCCAATACACTCGAATCTAACCTTAATTTACTTAACATTATTAATTAATGCTAAATGAACTAACTTTACTGAAAATTATAATTTTTTCTAAGTTTTCTCAAAAATAATTAAACCCGACCCCGGGCCTGCTTGGTCCAAACTAGGGGTTCGGACCAAATTACATATACCCGTTCACCCCCGAGCCCGAATATGCAATTAGTTTCGAAATCCGACCTCAATTGGAGGTAAAGATTTGATTTTTACAAAATTTCCTAGTTCTACCCAAATCCTCAATTTTTACCATGAAAATTCTTGATTTTTGATTTAAAACTGATGAAAAACATTGAATAATTGAAAGAGTAGAGTTTAGAATTGATTACCTACACTTTGGGGATGAACTTTGGTGAAGAAAATCATCCTTAGGGCTTGGTAGTTCGAAAAATAGTGAAAGAAAGGGTTTTGTCCGTGTTTATTAGTGTTTAAATATGACTGGTCAGGCCTTCATCGGGATCGTGTGGGCCTGCTCGCGTTCGCATAGAGTCAGGCTTGTTAGCCTTCGCGTTCGCGGTCACTGGGCCGCGTTCGCATAGAGAAAAGTCAGTTTCCCCTCCCCCAGGCCCGTTACACTACGTGTTCGCGTGGACCAGACCGCGTTCGTGTAGGGTCTCCCCCCAGCCCATCGCGTTCGCGTCCCTGGTCACGCGTTCGCATAGAACAAAAAGACCCCCAGCTAAATTACTCTACGCATTCGCTACTGGGGTAACGCGAACGCAATGAACAAAATATTAGTGTACCAAAATTTGCAATTACAACAACATTTTATGAGTTTAAAACATCATGTGGCCTATCTGAAATTCACCCGAGCCCTCGAGGCTCTAAAGCAAACATGCACGCAAGTCTAAAATATATAATACAGACTTGCTTGTGAGGTCAAATCGTGAAAATAACATGTAAAACTATGAATTAACCCTCAAAACTCATCATTTTTCTCAAGAACACTTAAAGTTCACTATTTCTCAATCGGACGTCCAAATCACGTCAAATAAACTATGTTTCTCACCAAATTTCATAGATAGCGTTTAAGCACTATTACGCATCTGAACAGGGCTCCGGAACTAAAATACGTGCCCGATACCCATGGTTTCAAACATTAATTCGTTTCTTTATTTCATTAATAATTCAGCAAAATAATTTCTTTCAAAAATCGATTTCTAAGGCTTGGGACCTCAGAATTCTATTCCAGGTATATGCCCAAGTCCAATATTTTACTGTGGACCTCTGGGATCGTTGGAACACATATCCGGTTCAGTTTACTCAAAATGTTGACTCAAGACAACTAAAATCAAACTTTAAATTCTAAAAATTAGTATTTCTTATATTTTCACATAAAAGCTTTCTGATTTCATGCATAGACTGCGCACGTAAATCGAGGTAGTTAAAATTAAATCTTTTTATGGATAATAAGCATAGAACGGAGTCTTAATTCATAAAATGAACCCTTGGGTCATCACAATCTCCACCTCTACAACAAACGTTTGTCCTCGAACGGACATATAAGATTACCTGAATTGGAAAACAAGTGTGGATATTTACTCTGCCTGTCCGACTCAGACTCCCAAGTAGCTGCCTCAACGTGCTAACCTTTTCACTGCACTCGAACTAAAGGATAGCTCTTAGACCTCAACTGACGAACCTGCGGGTCTAAAATGGCTACCGGCTCCTCCTCATAAGTCAAGTCTTTGTCCAATTAGACAGAGCTGAAATTTAACACGTGGGACGGGTCACCATGATATTTCTGGAGCATAGATACATGAAATACCAGATGAACTGAGGATAACTCTGGAGGAAACGCAAGTCTATAAGCTATCTCCCCCACTCTATCAAGAATCTCAAATGGCCGATATACCTAGGGCTCAACTTTCTCTTCTTCCCAAATCTCATGACACCCTTCATGGGCGATACCGAAAGTAATACTCTCTCTCCAAGCATGAACGCCACATCCCGAACCTTACGGTAGGCGTAACTCTTTTTCCTAGACTGAGCTGCACGAAGTCGATCCTGTATAATCTTGAACTTATCTAAGGATTCTTGAACTAAGTCTGTACCCAATAACCGAGCCTCTCCCGGCTCAAACCACCCAACTGGCGATCTACATCGTCTACCATATAATGCCTCATAGGGAGCCATTTGAATGCTCTACTGATAACTATTATTGTAGGCAAACTCCGCTAAAGTCATGAACTAATCCCAAGAACCTCCAAAGTCAATAACACAAGCGCGGAGCATATCCTATGAAATTTAAATAGTGCGCTCGGACTACCCGTCCGTCTAAAGATGAAATTCCGTGCTCAACTCGACGCGGGTACCCAACTCTCGTTGAACTGTCCTCCAAAAGTGCGAGGTAAACTGCATACCTCGATCAGAAATGATAGACACGGGCACACCGTGAAGGCGAACAATGTCTCGAATATATACCTCTGCTAACCGCTCCGAAGTGTAAGTACTTTCCATTGGAATGAAATGTGCTGATTTAGTCAACCTATCCACAATAACCCAAATGGAGTCGACTTCCTCTGAGTCCGTGGGAGTCTAACAACGAAGTCCATAGTGATATGCTCCCACTGCCACTCAGGAATCTCTATCTGCTTAAGTAAACCATCGGGTCTTTGATGCTCATATTTCACCTGTTGGCAATTCAAACAGCGAGCCACATAAGCAACAAATCATTCTTCTTCATCATTCCCCACCAGTAGTGCTGTCGTAGGTCCTGGTACATCTTGGCAGCACCCGGGTGAATATAATACTTAGAACTGTGAGTTTCTTCAAGAATCAACTCACGAAGGCCATCAACGTTAGGCACACATATACGACTATGCATCCTCAAAACACCACTCCAACTATAACCTTCTTGGCACCACCACGCCGAACTGTGTCCCTATGGACCATTAAGTGCTCATTATCCTGCCGATCTCTTATACGCTCGAATAAGGAAGACCGAGCGATTGTACAAGCTAGAACATGGTTGGGCCTCAAGAACTGATTAGCCAATGTCTGAATATCTGAAGCTAACGGTCTCTCACCAACGGGAATACATGCAAGGCTGCCCATACTTACTTATTTCCTACTCAATGCATCGGCCACCATATTGGCCTTCCCCGGAATACAATATAGTGATGTCATAATCTTTCAATAACTCTAACCATCTTATCTGCCTCAAATTAAGATCTTTTTTCTTGAACAAGTACTGGAGGCTACGATGATCCGTGTAAACCTCACATGGCATGCCATAAAGATAGTACCTACATATTTTCAATGCATGAACAATGGCTGCAAACTCTAAGTCATGAACATGATAATTCTTCTCATGAATATTTAACTTCCAAGACGCATATGCTATCACCCTGCCCTCTTGCATCAATACCGCTCCCAACCTAACACGGGAAGCATCACAATATACCGTGAAAGATCCTGAACCTGATAGTAACACCATTACCTGTGCTGAAGTCAAGGTTTTCTTGAGCTTCTGGAAGCTCGCCTCACACTCATCCAACCATTTAAATGGAGCACCTTTCTGAGTCAATCTCGTCATCTGGGCGACTATAGACGAGAACCCCTCCACAAAATGATGGTAGTATCTCGCCAAATCCAAGAAGCTCCTGATTTCTGTGGTTGAAGTGGGTCTAGGCCAGTTCTTGACTGCCTCTATCTTCTTAGAATCTACCTGAATACCCTCTGTTGATACGACATGACCCAAGAAAGCTACTGAATCTAACTAGAGCTCACACTTTGAAAAGATTTGCACACAAGTGATTATCCCTCAAAGTATGGACTTCTATATGGATGTGTTGTTCATGCTCCTCCCGACTGCGGGAGTATATAAGAATATGATCAATGAACACAATTATGATGGAATCTAGATACGGCTTGAAAACTCGATTCATCAAATCCATAAAGGCTGCTGGGGCATTAGTCAAGCCAAAAGACATCACCAAAATGTCATAGTGCCCATACCTTGTCCGAAAGGCTATTTTAGAAACATCGGACGCCCTAATCTTCAACTGATGGTAGCCCGATCTCAGATCAATTTTTGAAAACACCCTGACACCTTGAAGTTGATCAAATAAATCATCAATTCTTGGTAGTGGATATTTATTCTTGATAGTAACTTTATTCAGCTGCCGGTAATCTATGCACATCGTCATTGACCCATCTTTCTTCTTTACAAACAACGCCGGTGCACCCCAACGCGAGACACTGGGTCTAATAAAACCCTTATCCAGCAAGTCTTGCAAACGTTCCTTCAAATCCTTCAATTTTGGTGGGGCCATCCGATATGGAGGAATGGAAATGGGCTGAGTACCCGGAGCCACATCGATACAAAAACCAATATCCTTGTCGGGTGGCATCCCCGGCAGATCTGCAAGAAATACCTCGGGAAACTCATGAACAATAGGAACTGGCTCTATAGAAGAAACCTCAGTATCGGAGTTATGAATATGAGCCAAATAAGCCAAACACCCCTTCTCAACCATGCGGCGAGCCTTGTCATATGAAATCACTTGACTGGGAGAATGACCGGGAGTCCATTTTTATTCTAATCTAGGCAACCCCGACTAGGCTAACGTAACTATCTTGGCATGACAATCCAAGATGGCATAATAAGGCGGCAACCAATCCATGCCCAATATAACATCAAAATCGACCATGTCTAAAAGTAAAACATCCACACTAGTTTCAAGACCCGCAATTACTACTACGTACAAACGATACACACGATCTATCACAATAGCATCCCCCACCGGTGTAGACACATAAACAGGAACAATCAAGGAATCACAAGCACAATCAAATACGAGGCAAAATAGGATGAAACATAAGAATAAGTAGACCCCGGATCAAACAAAACTTAAGCAGATTTATCACAAACTGAGATGATACCCGTAATAACAGCATCAGAGGACTCCGCTTCGGGTCTAGCTGGGAATGCATAAAGTCGGGGCTGGGCTCCACCACCCTGAACTATGTCTCTAGGAGGACCTATGATGGACGGACCTCTACCTCTAGTGGGTTGGCCTCCACCTCTGGAGACCTTTCCTCCACCTCTAACAATCTGACCCCTGCCTCTGCTGCCTGACCCCTAACCCTGGCTGGCTGGGCTGGTGGTGCTGCAGCAGGTGCCGGAAATATGGCACGAGAACCTTAATATTGATGTTGATTACCCAGAAACTTCGAACAAGCTCTCCGAATATTCCCATATTCACCACACTCAAAGCATCCCTCCTGATATGAAGATTGACCTTGACGAGCTGGCTGACCACGATAATAGCTCTGGAAAGGAGGTGCTTTAAGGAGCACCTCGTGCACTGTAGGCTGGTTGAACAGAAGGAGGCATATAAGAACCAGGATCGCCTGAATTACCATGTGAAGCCTGGAGTGCCGAATGGAACAGCCTGGAAGACTGGCCTCTACTATATGAACCCCCACCTCCAGATGAGGCACCACTGAAACCACCGGAGTGGCGAGGTCTCTTGTTAGACCCCTGACCTCCCATCCCAAGAACCGACTCAACTATCCTAGCCATATTAGCTGCATCCTGAAAAGAAATCTCGGTCCCTGTCTCCTTGGCCATTTGCAATCTGATGGGCTGAGAAAGGCCCTCAATAAACCGTCTGACCCCCTCTCTCTCTGTGGGCAATAAGAGAATAGCATGTATGTCTAAGTCCACGAAATGATTCTCATACTAAGTGACAGTCATGCTGCCCTGCTGAAGTCGCTCAAACTGACGACGCTTCTCCTCTCGAGTAGTAACAGGCAAAAACTTCTCCAAAAAAGAGGTGAGAAAACTGATCCCAAGTCAAGGCAGGTGACCTGGCTGGTCTAGTCAACAAATAGTCCCTCCACCATTTCTTGGCTAAACCAGTCATTTGAAAAGCAACAAAATCGAGCCCATTGATCTCCAAAATACCCATATTATGCAATACCTCATGACAACTATCCAGATATTCTTGAGGATCTTCTGAAGTCTCACCACTGAAATGCATAGGAAATATCTTAATCAACTTGTCCAACCTCCATAAAGCTTCGGTGGACATAGCTTCCCTATTAACGGACGACGCTGGAGCAACTAGCTGAATTAACGCAACTGGATTGGCTGTTGGGGTCTGAAATTAGGAGTGTGGGTAACAGGAGTCTGGACTCCTCCTCCAGCCTGAGATGCGGTTCCTGCAACAGGGAGTGTGTCAATCTGGGCTACACTCTCCATAAGGCCCACTAATCGGACCAAAGCATCATGAAGCACAAGGGTAACAATAATCCCTCTGCAACCTAAGCTGGTCTAGCTGGAACGGTCTAAGCTAGAGCCCCCCATCAATCTCAATATGGGGCTCCGCAGCTGGGGCTGCAGTATGAACAACGAGTTGAGTCTTGACCCTTCCTCGGCCTATAACGTGGCCTCGGCCTCTGCCCCTAATAGGAGCCGATGTTGCTGGAAGAGCAGATTGTTGGTTAGCGGAAGAAGAAGCACATGTTCTCGCCATCTGCGAGAGAGTAGAAGAGTTCAATCAGTATTTGAGATAACAAGAATCACACGAGAGAATAGAAATAAAAAAAGGGAGTTGTTTCCTAACTCTATAGCCTTTGAGAAATAAGTATAGACGTCTCCATACTGATCCTTCAGACTCTATTAAGCTTGTTCGTGAATTGTGAGACCTATGCAACCTAGTGCTCTGATACCAACTTGTCACGACCCGAATTCCCAACCTTAGGGATCGTGATGGCACCTAACACTACACTTGCTAGGAAAGCTAATGTTAGAATTCGATTAGCCATTTATCCTTTGGTTACTTATTTAAACATAATAAAACAAATTTAGAGTAGATTAAATCTAATGATTTACGGTGAATAACATTCCAAAAATAAAATGATAAACAAATAAATAAACTCAGCCATGAACTAAATATATATAACTCTAAGACTACCCCATGGTTTGGTGTCACAATTCATGAACTTCTAAGAATACTACAATAATGGGCTGAAAGAAATAATATATATGTGTTGAGTAAAATAAAACAGTTTCTATAAAGCTAGGAGAAGACTCCAGGAATCTGCGGACGCCGGCAGATATACCTCGTGTTTCCAAATAAAGAATACGGCTACTAAGATATCCTAACGTTGTCCGGTACCTGGATCTACACAAAAGAATACAGAGTGTAGTATCGATACAGCCGACCACATGTACTGAGTAAGTGCCGAGCCTAACCTCGACGAAGTAGTGGCAAGGCTACGGCTGGGCATTAACAATATAACTTGTGAAGAATATAAGATAAAGCAAAAAGGAAATTCTAAAATAAACAAACAATAACTGTAGCAACAATTTAAAATAAATCAGTCACCTTTTCCAGGTCTCAGCTATAACCAATTGTCACATAAGTTTCTAAATTTCCAAACTTTAACTTAAAGATAAAAGTAGTGCAAAATATGAAAAATAGTGCAGTAAACCAGTAAGTTCTCAAATATTTGTTTTCTTTGATAATCAGTAAAATATAAGTGTACTCCCTTATTGCTCCTTGTTGCGCCGTGCAACCCTCTCCCACCTGTCCACCCTTATTGCTCCTCCCTATATATATATCACCTTTATTGCTCCTGTTGCAGCGTGCAACCCGATCCCACCTGTCCACCCTTATTACACCTTGTTGCGCCGTGCAACCCGCTTCCACCAGACATATCATATCAGTTTATTTATGAAAACTCTCACAATTTAGGCCAAGCCTTTAACAACATTTTTGTCACAACAAATATAAACAAGAAACTATATTTTATCATAAACTTCATCAATATCATCTCAAAATGAAACCAACAGGAATATACATATTTCGTAAAAAAATGTCAATCCTCTCAACCTTTATGTACCACAATGAAACCAAGGGAACAACCAACACTTTCTAAAAATAATTGAACCAAGACTTATCAACAAGTTAACAAAGCCAAGTAGTCATAAAAGCATCAATGAGCATAAAATAATTAAGCCATGAATCAAATAAATTAGAAACGGAGAAGGGATATATTTAACAGATAATTTGGTGGTGCATAGATACTTGTCACTTCATCTATACACTACACACATGCAAATTCATACAACAATTAAGTTGGGGATTCCTATTCCCTCAAGTCAAGGTTAAACCAAACACTTACCTCGAATTCGCGGGCCACTCACTGCTCAATTATAGCTTTTCCTTTTGAATCCACCTCCAATACACTCGAATCTAACCATAATTAACTTAACATCATTAATTAATTCTAAAGGAATTAATTTTACTGAAAATTATAATTTTTCCTAAGTTTTCTCAAAAAAAGTTAAAACCCGACCCCGGGCTTGCTTGGTCCAAACTCGGGGTTCGAACCAAATTATGTTTACCCGTTCACCCCCGAACCCGAATATGCAATTAGTTTCAAAATTCGACCTCAATTTGAGGTAAATATTTGATTTTAAAAATTTCCTAATTCTACACAAACACTCAATTTTTACCATGATGAACAATATTGGATAATTGAAAGAGTAAAGTTTAGAATTGATTACCAACACTTTGGGGATGAAATTTGGTGAAGAAAATCGTCCTTAGGGCTTGGTAGTTCGAAAAAATAGTGAAAGAAAGGGTTATGTCCGTGTTTAACAATGTTTAAATATGGCTGGGCAGTCCTTCATCGCGTTCGCGTGGGCCTATCCGCGTTCGCATAGCGTCAGGCCTGTTGGCCTTTGCGTTCATGGTCACTGGGCTGCGTTCGCATAGAGGAAAGTCAGTTTCCACTCCCCCAGGCCCGTTACACTACGCGTTCGCGTGGACCAGACCGTGTTCGTGTAAGCTCTCCCCCAGCCCATCGCGTTCGCGTCCCTGGTCACTCGTTAGAATAGAACAAAAAGACCTCCAACTAAATTACTCTACGTGTTTGTGAATAGGGTAACGCAAAAGCAATGAACAAAATATCAGTGCACTAGAACAACAATTACAGCTGCATTTTATGAGTTTAAAACATCCCGTGGCCTATCTGAAACTCACCCGAGCCCTCAGGACTTTAAACTAAACATGCACGCAAGTCTAAAAATATCATACGCACTTGCTCGTGTGATCAAATCGTGAAAATAACATGTAAAACTATGAATTAACCCTCAAAACTCATCATTTTTCTCAAGAACACTTAAAGTTCACTATTTCTCAAACCAGACGTCCAAATTACGTCAAATAAACTCCGTTTCTCACCAAATTCCACAGATAGCGTTTAAATACCATAACGAATATGTACTGGGCTCTGGAACCAAAATACGGGCCCGATACTCATGTTTCCAATATTAATTATTTTCTTTATTTCATTAATAATTCAGCAAAATAATTTCTTTCAAAAATTGATTTCTAAGGCTTGGGACCTCGGAATTAAATTACAGGCATATCCCTAAGTCCCATATTTTACTGCAGACCTCCTGGGATCGTCTAAACATATATCCGGGTATGTTTACTCAAAATGTTGACTCAAGTCAACTAAAACCAAACTTTAAATTCTAAAAATTAGTATTTCTTATATATTCACATAAAAGCTTTTCGCTTTTACGCCCGAACTGCACACGCAAATTGAGGTAGTTAAAATTAAATATTTTTATGGTAATAAGCCTATAACAGAGTATTAATTCATAAAATGACTCCTTGGGTCATCACAGAAAGCCTCCTTCAAGATGTCGTCATTGCGGCGGGCCACGTTGGAATAATGAATGCCCACATGCACAAATGAACGCCCATCAAGCTTTTGATGATTGGACAGATGACGAATTAGATGATGCAGAGACCTCTGTCCAATCACCAAGAAAGGGAAAAAGAAGACAGATGAGAGGACTCCTTGTAAACAAGAGAGGACCTTGATGTTCGTTGAACTGAAGGTGAATGGCAAACCCATTCGAGAGATGATAGATACGGGTGATACCCAAAACTACTTGGCCTCAACTCAGGTGGAGCGTCTTGGTATATTTGTAGGAAAGGGAAGAGTTCATGTCAAGGCTATCAACTCACCTCCTCAACCAGTGGGTGGAATAGCCAAAGAAGTACCAGTGAAGATGGGTCCTTATGAAGGAAAATTCAACTTGTTAGTGGTGGTCATAGATGACTTTGAGTTGAGTAGTTGGGCTGGATTTCTTGAGGTAAAACAACACCATGCCCGTACCATATGAAGACATGCTTCTAATGATGGGAGCAAATGGGTCCAAGCCTTGCATTATCCCGTGCATGCCCATGAAGACGGCCGCTGAGAACATCTCAGCCTTGCAGCTGAAGAAGGGAGTCAAAAGACATAAACCTACGTTCCTAACTACCCTATGCATTGATGAGGTAGAACACTCAGCGAGTCCCATCCCTACACCTGTAAATAAGCCACTACTGGAGTTTGAAGACGTCATGCCACAGGAGATGCCAAAGCGACTCCAGCCTAGGCGCACTATGGACCATGAGATTGAGTTGGTGCCGTGTGCGAAGCCACCTTCCCGGGCGCCTTATAGAATGTAACAACCCGAACTCACCGAGCTTCGGAGACAATTGACGGAGATGCTAGACACATGGATCATTGTACCCTCCAAGTCCCCATATGGGTCCCCTGTGCTATTCCAAAAGAAAGATGATGGTAGTCTACGAGTTTGTGTGGATTATCAGGCTCTAAAAAAATAACTATGAAGAACAAGTATCCTATTCCGCTCATGGAATACTTGTTCGATATATTGGGGGGTGCGACGGTGTTCACGAAAATTGACATGAAGACAGTGTATTGGCAAGTTCGAATTGCTGAGGGTGATGAACACAAGACGACCTGTGTGACAAGATACGGTTCGTTGGACTTCTTGGTTATGCCGTTCAGCTTGACTAACACTCCTGCCACATTTTTCACCCTGATGAACTAGGTCTTCTTAGAATACATTGACGAATTCGTGGTGGTCTATTTAAATGGAATTGTGGTTTACAGCTAAACCTTGGAAGAACACCTAGAGCACTTGCGGAAGATCCTAGCCAGGTTGCGGGGGCATGAATTATACGCAAAGCTATCCAAGTGCTCCCTTGCTAAAAAATAGATCGACTTCCTCGGACATGTCATTTAGGAAGGGCGGATCAAGATATACCAACAAAATATCCAAGCTATCACAGACTGGTCGCAGCCTGAGGATATCCACGCCTAGAGGGCGTTCCTTGGCCTATGCAATTTCTATCGGCGATTTGTGAAGAATTACTCCCTTATCACAGTTCCATTGACAAAACTCTTCAAGAAGGTCACGCCTTGGGATTGCGAGCCCAGTCGAGCGGAGGCCTTCAATGCATTAAAAGAGGCTATGTCTAGTAGCCCTATCTTGGCCCTCCCTGATTTGGCCAAGCCATTCGAGGTACAAAAGGATGCTTCTGACTATGCTCTTGGCGGAGTCTTACTACAAGATGGGCATCCCGTAGCATACGAGAGCCGGAAGCTGAAGGATTCAGAGTGGCGCTATGCCGCCCACGAGAAAGAATTATTGTATGTTGTTCATTTCTTACATGAAGGATGGTTTCCTGAAGGTAAAAGGGAATCGACTTTATGTTACTAAAAGAGGAGATTTGAGAAGGACTCTTATGACAAAATGTCACGATACTCCTTGGGCTAGCCATCCCGGCGAAGAACGCACCATGGCATTACTTTGTCGTACCTATTATTGGCCTCAAATGGCCGATGGTGTTGCTCAGTATGCGAGGACTTGTCTAGTATGCTAGAAGGACACGTTCGGCCGCTTGACACATGCGGGACTCTTGGAACCACTAGCTGTCCCAAAGAGACCTTGGGACATCGTGTCTATAGATTTCATCATCGGATCGCCCAAGGTCAGAGATCTCACAACTATCTTGGTTGTGGTGGATCGGTTTTCCAAGTATGCCACCTTTATTGCAGCATCACAATATATATCAGCAGAAGATACAGCTCAACTCTTCTTCTATCATGTCGTCAAATATTGGGGCCTACCTAAAGACATCGTTAGTGACCGCGATTCATGCTTTACTAGCAACTTTTGGACCCAACTATCTAAGTGCCTCGGGTCAAAATTGAGTCAAAGCTCAAGTTTACATTCGCAGTCTAATGGCCAGACGGAGCGGTTCAATGGTATGTTGGAGGAATATCTCCGCCACTTTGTTACCGGATCGCAGAAGAATTGGGTGAAGCTTCTAGATGTTGCTCAACTGTGCTTCAATTCACAAAAGAGCTCTATTACAAACAAAAGCGCTTTTGAAATTGTTACCGGGAAGCAACCGCTACTCCCACACACTGTGAATGCACCAAACATGTTGAAATCTCCTCGATCTTCTAGATTCTCAAAAGAATGAAAGAAAAATCTGGATATAGTGCGGAGCTATCCGGTCAAAGCCCAAAAGAGGATAAAGAGGCATGCTGATCAAAATCGTCTCTTTGTTGAATACCAAGTAGGAGACAAAGTGATGGTCAAAATTCCAAAGCGGTTCTTGTTTGCAGGGGTCCATGACCCTCGTCTATTGCAAGAATACATTGGACCCTGGTCCATTGAAAGGTGCACTGGTAAAGTTGCATACCGGGTGGATACCCCAGCTTAGTGGAAAATCCATCACGTCTTCCATGTCAGCCTTCTGAAACCTTTTGGGGAAGACACGAAGGACCCTTCACGGAGCCAACTCAAAATACCTAGTATTCGAAGCCCCAATTCAACCAGGAAAAGACGTGCTGAAGCCATACTTGATGATCGGGTGATTCACACCTCAAGGAAGGATCACCAAGAGTTATTGGTGAAATGGCAGGGTTGTGATGCAGAGGAGAATACCAGAGAGAGGGGAACAAACCTCAAAGCCTAAAAGAGACTAATTGAAGATTATCTTACAAGTAAGGCGTCGAGGACGTCGCTAACTCAAGTGGGAGAGAATGTCATGGGCGGCTTTCCTGCCATGCCCCATGACTTCTTGGACGCGCCCCGTGGCGTCCTGGCAAGCCTCCCAATGCCTAGCTCCACAGAGGGTCCCATGGTCTTGGTCGCGCCAAGTGACAAGCGCGCAAGTGCCTCTGTCGCCCCACTGATATCCCTCGCTAGCGCCCAGCTGCAAACAGATGCCAATAGCGTCACGCGCACAGATTTTGATGCCTATGTCAAACTTGCAGACAACGGACCATTTTCTACTTTGTAGAAAACTAAGTCCTTTTCATTATAAATATAGAGTAGTTTTATTTCATATTTTTCCATTATGATTCTATAGCTTATTTAGGTCAAGTATTGTAACTTTGGTTTTTTTAAGCATTATTAGGAGAGATCAAGCAATCAAACACTTTCTAGCAAGCAATTCTCTTTACTGGTGTCTCTCCCCCTCGACACCGCGTTGCCTTCTTTTGTAATAGCTCTCATTAATACAATCAAGCTTTCTTTCAATTCTCATTACTGTTCTCTCAATTGTTCTTGACATAAATTTTTCCGTATGGCACTGACAATCTCGTCTAGCATACGGAGGGGACCTCAGTTGGTGGATAACAAATGCACTGACATCAGTTTCATAGCCTTATGTAGTCCTTCCAAGGAATCTCAGGAAGGCGTCGCGTAACATAAATCATGAAACTTTTGCATAGAGTAAATCTATTAAAGTGAAATCTTGGGCTTAGGCTGCATTTCTTGAATATGTTAATCATCTTTGATGCATCTTCATTTTTAAAATGATAATTTCTCAGCTGCTGTTCCTCCATACTTGTAAAGTTTTACATTTTAACTTCCTTCAGCTTATTCCTCCAACAATATTTCAAAGGCAAAGATGCACAAAATGTTTTCTCATCTCCATCTGATGCATCTTCATATATAACCTTCAGGGTACTCTTCAAGCATAGACGACCTCGAACAAAACACAGGGTGTCCAATTGAGGAGATATCCAACTTAATAACTCTCTAAATTTCTCAAATTCTATATGCAAGAATTCAGTACCATAGAGTGGAGGAACTAAGTTTTTTCTCATGTCCTTTGGTATAACTATTGCCTTTTTACTGTCACAAAAAAACTCAATAGCCTTTGATTGCTTGAAGCTTCCAAGAAATCTCATGAGCTCAGAGTACCAAACATTATCAAGTGTTGTTTCCTAGCACAAGTAGAGATAAACTTCTAGCAAAGGTGAAGCTTTCAATTTGAGTGTTGGCAGTTGATCACTACAATCACAAGAGAAGCTTAATAAGTTAGGAGCATCTTCAAGCCGGTCACTAGTGCTCTTGATTGCCTTCAATGCATGGTAACTAGATAACCACAAGTCTTCAAGGTTGAGTAGACTATAAAAAATGTCCAGTAACCATTCATCGGAAACACCCACACAATGGAGGTACAAATTTTCAATGCTTTGCAAGCAGTTATTCCAATTACATCCAATCGCTGCTGCCAATGCAAAGATTTTCAATATTGGGGGCTACAATATCAACCGTCTGTAATCCAAAAAGACGAGCCAACAAAACAGTCCTCAGTTTGGGTAAAGTTCGTACAATTTGTAAACTGGCTCGTCCGCGACATTCATTTAAAGTTAAATCCTCTAAGCTACTGCAACTTTCACATAGAGCTTGAATGAAGTGCTCGCCCAAAAGGGCCTTAGAGAGGTTTAACACTGTCAAAGACGAAAACTTTATGCCATTGTGGGGCAATTGAAACTTAAATCCATGTAACTCAAGAACATTTAGGTCTTTGGCAGCAAAGATTGCTTCAGGCAAAGTGTTGTAATCATTGTCAAGTGTATCAATACTTAAAATCAACTCTTTGATTTTAAGAGTACAAGTGTATTAACCCAACTATGGATATAAGAATTCCAATGACAAGACGGTAATGTTAACAAAAACTTTTGTATAGAAACCTTCTGATTCTGCCGATTTGCTAGAATTTGATCCACAACGTTCACAAGTTCTGTTATATATGTTTTTTGAAAGTATATGACCAAAATTTAAGTCGGAGAGAGAATTCCAAGTTCTATTCAAAGACTTGGACAATGTACTCAATTGTGCAACAGCTTTAGCAAGAAGGAAAGACATAGTATTCTGCAAAATTGGCCCTGGCAATTTTGATATGTAATCCACTGTTGCATCCACTCTTTTCCCTTCCATCACTATCAAAACTTTTATTATCTCTCACTCTTAACACAGAATATATAAAGAAATATTTATGTAGTTTGTTCCTCCTAACCCTAAAGGCAGTTAAAGAAATTAGACAATGTATAACAACCAAACGCCCAAAGGAAAAAAGTTATGAGAGGTAAAGTTTCGCTTAGGTTTCTGATTCAGGTTAGGAAAAATATCTTTACGTGTCTTGCTAATTAAGCCTGACCTTTTCTTTTCTTTTTTTATCGGATAATTTAGACAAGAATTATGCAAGCAAAGCTCTTTCCTTTCTTGATTTATTTGAAAAGAGTTTGAGTTACATACACATCAATTTTTACATCGTTAGGTCACCTTTACATGTTGTTACAACATGTGATATGTATTATTTTCAAGATTACGAATCTCACATTTCAAATAGGCTTACCCCTATGACTTGGTAATGTAAAAAATTATTTACACTAATGGTATAGTTAGATTTCTCTATAAAAGCATTTATAACAAAACTTCAATATGACTGTCAAGTTTTTGTCGGAATCAATTTTATATTATCTTTTACTTCTCAATAACAACTTTTTATCTATAATAATAACACCTATCTTTAGAGCAGTATGATCTTTGTAAAATTATTCCTCCATAATTTTAAATTTCTAAGATTATCCATAATAAGTCTCGAGATTTTGACAAATATCTTGAAATTTTAATGCACCATTTATGATAAAGAATATTATTTTAGCACATACTTCCATAGTCAAAAAAATTTCAATTCATTAAAAGATATATTTGTATATTTTCAGATACCCTTTTAGTTGATGGAAATTTGGACACAAATATTCGCATGTTCAAGCGTTATATCGTCAGTAAGAGACTAAAATCTACTAAACAAGCTATTATTACAAAAAAATTCCATTAACCTTGAAAGAAATTAATTTTCAATAAGCTAGTTTTTTTTCATTAACCTTGAAAGAATCCTTATATGTGTCCATCAAATTGATGATTTTAAGATGGTGGTCAATGAAGCCCAAGAATTTTATTCATCAGGAGATTCTGAGGATTACTCCTATAGTTATTTGCTGGGAGATATAGAAGGCGAGATGCGTAGTCAGATATGGATCCTCTAGAGTTTATGTGGCCGGAATACTTCATCAAATACTATCACACCTTAGATGGTCTATTGCAAAGAATCTAAATAAGGATTAGGGCAACCAATGGGATGTCATTTGCAAACAAATTTGTCCACTTGTTCCTACTCTTGAAACTACTATTGTTAGATGGATTAAACAAGTTGAAAATTAGTTTAAGCTTAACATAGATGATAGTAGGGATGGAGAAAGGAATATGGGATCAGGGGGCATCATTAGAAATTCTAATGGTATTTTGATTATGGAATTTGCACAACCACTAGGAAGGGGTACTAGTAACTTAGCTAACGCTAAAACAACATTTATTGGAGTTAAATGGTGCATCGACTATGGATATCGCAATTTGATTTTAGAATGTGACTCTTTGATCTTGTTTAACATGTTGAAAGGTATGTATGATCCATCTTGGCAAATGCAGGACGTAATTAAGGATATTCTACGACTCTTGCAATCTTACGAGTTTCCACCCAGCATTGTTATTGTGAAGCTAATCAAGTAGCAGATGCATTGGCTAAATGGAGAATCATTCATGGAAATTTTATCTTTTATAATTAGAAGGATCTTTCCAATCAAGCTACAGGCCCATATCTTATGGACAAGATACAAATGACTACATTTAGACAAAAGGGAAGAAGAAAATTTGTTACTGAATCTATGTAATTTTCTGTAATGACTCGGCCGGTCATTTAGAGAGTTGTAGCCTCGTTCCCTCATTTTCTGCTTCTTTTATGATCTACAATTGTATTATGACTTATTGGGCTAGTTGGTTCAGGTCCGGAGTGATTTCGGAGTGAATTGAGACATTTAGTCTCTTAATTGAAACTTTAAGCTGGAAAAGTTGACCGGATGTCGACTTATGTCTAAATGACCTAGGATTTGAATTTTGATGATTCCATTAGTTCTGTTAGGTATTTTTGGACTAGGGATCCTGTCCGGATGGTGATTTAAAGGTCCGTAGTAGAATTAGGCTTGAATTGGCGGAAGTCAAAATTTTGGCAAGTTTGACTGAGACTGGAAGTTTTGATATCGGAGTCGGATTGGATTTATGAAAATTGGAATAGGTTTGTGGTATCATTTATGACTTGTGTGCAAAATTTGAGATCAATCGGACGTGATTTGATAGGGTCCGGCGTCGTTTGTAGAATTTGGAAGCTTCGAAGTTTATTAGGCTAGAATCTGGATGTAATTCATGTTTTTGATGTTGTTTGAGCTGATTGAATGATTCGACTAAGTTCTTATTGAGTAATAATACTTGTTGGTATGATTGGTTGAGGTCCCGGGGGCCTCAGGTTGATTTCAGGTGGTTAACAGACTTGGTTTTAGTTGGTGAAGTTGCTGAAGTTGGCCGGTTGTTGGTGTAATAGCACCTGCGAGGGTATTAGGCACAGATACGAAAGGATTAGCGCAGATACGAAGTTGGGCTAGCCTGGAGAAAACATAGGTGCGATAGGGAATGCGAATCTGCGAGCCCGCAGATGCAAGAAGGGCTCCGCATATGCGAGATATTGGGGGAAGGATGTTTCCACAGAAGCGGATGAGGGGCCGCAGAAGCGCCTCCGCAGGTGCGAGACCTGGAGCGCAAGTGCGAGCCCAGTGATTTTAGTGGTTTCCTCAGATATAGATATTTTAGCGCAGGAGCGGTTCCGCATGTGCGGAAATGAGGCTGCAGGTGCGAAAGGGCCTGGGCAGAACATATAAATACGGGACTTTGAGATTTTTCACCATTTTCATCACCTTGAGCTCGAATTTTGGAGGATATTAAGAGGGATTTCGAAGTTATTACTGAGGTAAGCTCCTTGAGCCCATTTATATTCAATAATGATGTTCCCCCACTGATTTTACACATAGATGGTGAGTTTTTTCGGTAAAATTTTGGGGTTTAGAGCTAGAGAATTGGAGAGTAAATTTTGAGGATTTGGATGACCAAATGGTGTTGGATTTTGATAAATTTTTTATGGTTAGACTCGTGAGTGAATGGGATTTTGGGTTTTGTGACTTTCGTCAGATTTTGAGATGTGGGCCCGGGGGCCGAGTTTAAGCCGATTTGGGATTTTGGCTCTAATTTAGTAGGTTTTTGTCGAATTGATCCCTTAGCCTATATCAATTGTATTGTACTACTTGTGGCTAGATTCGGTACATTCGGAGGCCGACTCGCGAGGCAAAGGCAATAAATAAATCTAGTCCCAAGGGTATGAAACCCTGGTTTTTGGTATGATGTGATTATTTTGGAGGTGATGCACATGCTAGGTGACGTGCGTGTGGGCGTGCACCGTGAGGGATTGTGACTTGGTCTGTCCTATGAAGCTGTAAAGTCAAATAGCTTAGTATTAACTACATGGCCCCTCTGTTTTTATGGAAATTTGACTGCAATTCATGTTAGAAATCATGCTTAGGCCATATGATTTCATTGTTGGGACCCGCAACAGTCGTATACTTGTTTAATTAGCTGCCATTTGTTGTCTTGTACTCGGTCACAATTTTACTTGCGTATCATATCTCCATCTCCTCTTGTTTTCTTGATTGATACATGTTATTATCTCTTTTGGGGCTGATTTGTATGATTTTTGAGAGCCCGAGAGGCTAGAGAGGTTGGTGAATGAGATAGGGCATGAGTGCCGAGCTGTGAGCTATGCGAGTGTATATGGATCGGGTTGCACGCCGTAACGATCCTGAGGGCTGAATGTATATGGATCGGGTTGCTCGCCGCAATGAGTCTTACGGCTATTTATATATTATGGATCGGGTTGCACGCCAGAACGAGCCTATGGCTAATTATATATTGAATCGGGCTGCACGCTGCAGCGATATAACGCTTGGGCTGAAGGAGCCCCTCTGAAGTATGTACACCCCCAGCTAGTGTAGGTACCTATTGAGTGTGAGTATTGAGGGTTGAGAGCAGAGTTTTGAGCTATTGAGAGCTTGAGCCGAGAAATAGGGAGTTTTTCCAATTAAAGTGTCATTAATCGAAATGAGATTATTTATTAAGTAAAGTCGCCACTTCAAATATTTGTTATGTTGTCCCAAGTCACCGGTTTATTTTAAAATCCCAAATCAAGGAAATTGACTCTGTTTTAAAGTCCGCGAAATCAGAAGACCGGGTAAGGAATTTTGTTAACCTAGGAGAAGGTATTAGGCATTCTCGGGTTTCATAGTTTTAGCACATGAACTTTAATCATACATGACTTAATTAAATTGTTTAATTACTCATTTTTAGAAACTTTGTGCGTTTTACTTTTTTAACTGCTTTTAATTATGACGTATTAATTTATCTTTGAAACGGATCACATGTGCGTAAATCCGTTTTATTTGGTGCACTAAAATCAAGTCACTCGTACGTGTACACAATTAATCATGCTTTATTAATTATCAAGATGGTTTTTGGCAAAAGTCGGTGAATGCGTACTTTGATTTTATTTTAGAATCATAATTATATCACGCAAACATGTACGTAATCATGATAGCAGATTAAAAGGGCATCTAAAGTATTCTACGTATATTCATCGGGAATTGTTCATGTATTTCAAATGTTTGAGGTTATTTATGACAAATCCCAAGGTTGTGGAAGGTATGTAGAATAAACGTGTGATCTTGGCCCTGTGGTAATCGACTTTTCTTTAAGGGTAATGTAGGGTTGTTCAGTAGAGAGGGCTTTGACCATCATAAGAATGGAGAGTAAAGTCAGTCTGCATTTTCAATATTAAGTAGCTACTTTGTGAGAATTATACAGACTCAAGTTTTCAAGGATGTCATGATTAATTGACTGGACCAAACGAATACATGTGAAAGAATAGATTAAGCTTTATCAAATAATTGAATGAGCCTACAACATTAGGCTAAAGCCTGGGATCAGACCACCGGTCAGATGTTGTAATGGGGAATTTGGACAGGTCGAAATTTGAACAGGCCAACATGGGCCTGTTGAAGTCGCCTCTGCCAGGCCCAAAACCACTCAAGTACTGGCTTAGGCTAACCTGACAATCATAAATAAGAACCGGGTCAATGGAATGAGCCCATCAAATTCTCACATCCTATTTTAACTGATTGCAAATCAATGGAAGGTAATTTTGTAGATCCAATCAAACAAAGTTGCATACAGCCTAATATTTCACCAAGTATCCTAATTCTGGACTGAAACTTAAACTTCACTGGAATTAACTAGTTACAAGGATAACCACTGCTACACCATGGGGAACATCATTAGGCAATCCATCAAAACTTCTAGATTGACTTGCAACGAGGCCGAGTACGAGGCCATGATTGCATGTTTCGAGCTAGATAAAAGCTTGGGGGTAGAAGTCGTTGAAGCTAAGTGCGACTCTTTACTAGTGTTGAACCAGATAAACAAAAACTTCGAAGTTCAAGATGATAGGATGCAAAGATATTTGGACAAATTGCAGGTAATTTTGCACCGTTTCAAGGAATGGACTCTGCAACATGTACCTCGGGAACAAAATAGTGAGGCCGATGCACTTGCAAATTTAGGGTCATTAGTCGAGGAAGGCGAGATCAGCTCGGAGAATGTCGTTCAACTCTCGAGATCCATGATCGAGGAGGGACATGCCGAGATAAATTCTACAAGCTTAACCTGGGACTAGAGGAATAAATACATCGAGTACTTGAAGAATGGAAATCTCCCATCAGACCCTAAAGAATCGAGGGACCTGTGGACTAAAGTTGCTCGCTTCACAATAGCCGAAGACGGATCATTATATAGAAGGACATTCGATGGACAATGCAGTGTGTTTGGGACTAGGAGACACAAATTATGTTCTACGAGAAGTTCATGAAGGCACTTGTGGGAACCATTCCGACGTCGAGTCACTAGTTCACAAAGTCATTAGAGCAGGATACTACTGGGACAACATGGAAAAAGTCTCTAAGGAGTTTTTTTGAAAATGCGATAAATGTCAAAGGTTTGCACCGATGATTCACCAGCCCGGAGAACAACTTCACTCGGTCCTATTCCCATGGCCATTCGTGAATGGGGGATGGACATCATCGGCTCTCTGCCATCGGCCCCAGGTAAAGCTAAGTTCATTTTGTTTATGGCTGACTATTTCTCTAAATGGGTTGAAGCACAAGCTTTCGAGAAAGTCAGAGAGAAGAGACGCCACACTTAAACCTTTGCTCGTCCTCGAGCAGTCAAACTACACTCATGTACACAACTTATTAAGAAAATCTCTTAACACGTTATACCAAGAATATTTAAAACATTTCAAGCACAGAGGTGTGACATCCTCGCCTCAATAATCGACTCACAAATACCATGCTTTATTCACAATTCACTAACTACTCTAACATAGAGGTCAACAACATTACCTTTCCTTCATGAATCATGTGCCCTCACCAAATCAAAGAGCTAGTTCCTCACACAATAAAATTTAAGAACACTTAGGAACTCAAGATAGAAAGAATTCACTCGCTCTCAGAAATAATATTCATATGCCACAAAAGATGCACCATAGGCTTGCCCGTAGTGTACTACTCTACTAATCGAGCTCATTCAGTCTAGGATCAAGTAGGACTTTATTTGGTTGTAATGTAGGCTGCGGGACGGGTAGGATACATTTGGATATAAAAGTGACTACACCTCCCTAAGCACTTTAATACATATACTTTCGCGTTCAACCTCAAACTTATAATAAGCCAAACTCCACCTCCACATCGATGTTATTACCCCATACTTCTTTAAGCACAATTACATTAAGAGTCACCACATATATTTTTCTTTCAAAACAATACAACTATTTATTTTCTATTTTTTTTTCTTTTCTTCTTTTCTTTTTTTTTTCTTTTTCAAGTGACTCTTGCTTTTTCAAACGTGCACCTTTATCCTTATTTCAATTATCCCCATCATAAACCAACCTACCACCCCACACTTTAACTTTTTCATATTTCATAACATTTCCAGTGCTTACGAGAGGTGACAAGGTTCAAATATAAGATCGATTCAAACAAAGGGAATGTGGCTTGTAATGTGGTTGCCAAAGAAACAGGATTATAGGTTCAATGGGGTTAACTACGATACAAAACAATTAGGTGGGTAAAATATAAATAACTAGCTCAACAAAGAAATGCCTATATCACTTCCAAGACTGAATAAAACTTCTATTTCGC